>OZ020274.1:15513432-15692905 GCA_963971205.1 Aethes cnicana
CTCAATCTATCTCCGTATAAGTTTGATTACGTGAAAAAAGAAAAAATACGTGTCCAATACTCTTCAATAATCTTCCTGATAGACTAAGGAAAAAAAAGTTGTCATCATCCCTATTAGTTTTGGAACCACGTGGAAACTTTAGCCCTTTGTGATGAGAGGAGATAGCGACCGGTACGAGTAGTGGGGCGTATTTAGCTGTTGTGGTGCTGGTGATTGAGGAGTTGATCCAAACCTACGCACTTCGAAAAATATAAAATCACGGTGCCGGATTTCTCCCAGTTTAGCCTGTCTGTCCTCACACTCTCACCATTTATCTATTTAAGTCACCCATCTATTATTTTAGATTACTTACGACAATGTCATAACCGACCGAACACCGAAGAAAAATAGTTCAACACACGGAAGAAAAGATCCAAAGGTAAATTAGAATTAGGTACTACCAAATTTTGGAGTTTGTAATATGTACCCTCGACCACGGCTGATCTTCAGTGACGGCCCTTTTGTGATTTTTGTTATAGTTCACCGAAGATGCCCATTGAGTTCAGGAAGTTTCAGATTCTTTGGGTGATGATATTTTATAAGTATCGCTTTTAGGTGTACTACTACATCATATACATTCACATCCAAGTTTATTTCCTAAAATCCCGATAAAGTCCTTCATAGATCTCTCAATAAGGACGTACCCGGGTACACTTGGAGTGTTGTACGGCACAGTGACACCAGCGAAGGGGTAGTCGTCGCAGGTGAGCACGAAGCTGAAGGTGAAGGCGGCGGCGATGAGCGTGGCGCCCACGCACAGCTTGATGATGCCCGCGCAGGCCAGCCGCCAGCGCTTCACCAGCCAGCCGCCCAGGAACGTGCCGCCGCCGCCCGCCGGGACCGTGATGACGCCTGGAACAAGAACAGAATGATCCAACTGAAGTAGGTAGGTACTGTGGAGACTGGCCGAGTATAATCGGTGAGTTGACACGTTTTCTTTCGAATATAGGTATTTTTAAGAGTAGAATTGTGTTGCATTTGTTACTGAATCTTTTGATAACCATTGTAATGCAAACATCTCTGGAAATATAATATGAAATATACATAAAATTTATCATTTAATAGTTAGGGAAGTACCTAATAGGGCATTATTAGGGCCAGTCTGCAAGATTTAGGGTTTTTAATCAGCTAGACATCGTCTTCGTGTCTTCAAGTTCCACTGCTGATCTCCGTGCCTACAGCATCTACCTGAGCTAACACCCCCCCCCCCCCCATACTCTATCTACTGGGTAGTACTCATACATGGAGGTAATAAGTAGGTACGCGAGATAGTATCAATTACGAAACAATGAAAATGAAGGAAGCACACGGCGACGATTTCGAACACAATTCGAATCAAGTATCAATGTTTGCGTGCGAGGACGTCTGTACACTTGTAAATGTGTGTGTACCAGTACGCGGGCCAACGATTTACTCACCATCTCCGGATGAAACAAATTACGGTAAGGCGAGATGAGCGCGAGTTACGCGCGGGCTAGATTCAGGCGGGTGATTCCGTGG
Source organism: Aethes cnicana (assembly GCA_963971205.1). Classification (NCBI taxonomy): domain Eukaryota; kingdom Metazoa; phylum Arthropoda; class Insecta; order Lepidoptera; family Tortricidae; genus Aethes; species Aethes cnicana. The sequence continues at coordinate 15,514,972 of OZ020274.1, forward strand.
CCATTCTGTACGTAGTACTACTAATATTCTGTGGTTAAAGATGTAAGCCCGAAGAACAGGAATGACGATATTCTCAGTAGAATATGTATCACCAATATGGCTCCCAGAATTTCCAAACTAATCACATGGCCCACTTGCACCAAACCGCTAATAACCACGCGTTAGCCTTTTAACTCTTACCTTAGCTTAGATGTATTAATTTAAATCGACTTAAAGGAAACCCCGTTATTAGGAAACTTGGTGCAAATGACCCTGAGACCTGGTAAATGTCACTGAAATCCGTTGAGTACCTGTGGCCTTCCGGCCATGATCTGAGTGCGAACTGTGGGGAGGTTTAGGTAGGCTACATTGTTGTTCAATCCTGGGCATTGCGGCTGACATGATGGAGAAAGTACTGATTTATTTGATGATTAGAAAGAGTAAAGAAGATAACAAAGATGTTGTCCACTTGAAGCGTAATTCGGTTGTAAATGTAAAATATAGGACACTACACTCACCCTCATAGAGGCGGTATCTTTCTTTATTAGATATCATTCGTCTCCATTTTTCTGATCTTGGATAGTATGAGTAACTTACCCAGCAACATGGCAGCTTGCGACGCGTTCACCGCGAACTGGTTCTCGATGAGCTTCGGTAAGAAAGCTGCGAAGCCCGAGATCAGCATGCCCTCGCTGGCTCCAGCCAGGTTCAGAAACAGGAAGGTCGGGTTCCGGAGTAAGGCTGTGGCGGCGCGCGGCAGTTCGCGTAAGGAGCTGAAGGCTGCAGATTTGTCGGCGGTGTCATGTGCTTCGGAGACCTTTGCTGCTCGGATTTCTTCGGCTCCTGATAGGATGGTTTAGAATTGAAATAATGTTGCAAAAGAGAGATCAATCTGGACTGGGCCCGACCAGTACCAGGCCAGCAGTGGGACGTAGAGTTAGTTACTACTTAAACTTTCCTCTGTACTTATCTATGTAATAAATATGGATTTCCTGATATTAATAACTGATGAAGAATTAATAAAATGGCATAGGATGTTGTAGGTGTGCGAAATTTGGACACGGATGTCGAGTTTGAGTTCGTATGATTTATTTTCATGGTCTGACGACGGAGGTGGGACCAACCCTAACTATTGTGTTTAGATTTCTTGGAATATCTACTTTCAATGACTTTATTTAGCTATTGAATCAGTCGTTTCTTAGTAGTTCAAATCTTGATGGCGTCTCTTACACCTGCCACAGTGCCAACACGCCGATTCACGAGGCCACAGGCGGTATGACCAGCCTCCAGCTCTATTTCCTACCTCATGGTCCTGGACCCACCTGGCAGTTCGTGAGGGAACGCCAGCAGCGGCACCGCTACTATAAGGCAAAGCAGGGCCGATAGGAGGAAGCCCACCCACCACGCGCCGATCCACAGCGAGGATACAGGTGTTATACCAAGTCTGAAACAAACAAGGCAATTTTTTAAGTATATCACGACACAAATGAAGGCGCACTCTGCGTATTAAGCCGTGTTGTAAATGTACACCTAAGTACCTACTATGTATTATGAACTGACTTAACAATCGTCACAATCAGCACGAGAAGTGGAAACAAGACAACGCACCGTAGATGCAAATGCGGTTTGCCGAGCAATCCAGGCGAGCGATACGTTGGATAAATACTGGCTCGTTGGAGCGTTTTGGAGCATTTGCGCGCTGCGATGTTTGGCCATGTAATACATCTAACTGGATTTAACTGATGAGATTGTTGGAAATTCGTACATGCTTTCGTTTTAACCGTTTTTTGTTGGTATTATTTTATATATTAGGTACTTAAACACTACTTTGTGTTGTACCGTCGCTTCGCTTTTTAACAGTAAAAGTAGTATAGGTAGTAGTCACAAAATAGCTACCTATTTTTATCGCTAGGTACTTAGCCATAGGTCCCTAATTATACTTTTTTTTAGCATGCTCCAAAATCCTTCACCTCAAAACAATTAGTGTAATATTTCTAAGCCCAAATCCCTCGACAGTGAGCATAAAGCGCTCCTAACATAGACGTAAATAATATAGACCCGGTCTATCGTACACGTAATATGTCCCCACTTCCACGGTGTCCAATCCAAAGTTCTGTCACCGAGCGTGCGTGACAATAAGCGTTTTTAAAAAGACTTTTTTCGAAACTGTTTCTCAGTATCTAAAAACTCGTCTCGTTGTTGGAAAAATGTGACCCAGCTTTAGTGTCACGATATAAGTTTAACTTTGGATTGGACACCAATTAAGTGGGGAAACATGACATGTATCAACGTTAGGCCGGGTCCATACGAAGTATTATTTATGTATATGGCTCCTAATTATAATAATAGGGTGCCATTGAGCGGCTAAATGAACTTTTGTTTTATTACAAAACATTTGTTTGGCGGATTTCACTAGCTGAAATGCTTTGACAAATATGGCAGAAGTTCACACTGCAATCCATCCAAAAAACGTTAATTTCAAACAAAATAAGAATTATTCAAATGATTACAAAACATGTACCTACGAATATTCTTCAATAACATTAACTAATATTAGTTATAATTATGAATGAATGTGAATACCTACATCAAAAAAATAACATTATTAAAGTCTATTTTTATTATCAAAACCAATTATTAAAAACACAGTGAATTAATAATCAACATAATCATAAATCAAAATCCATATATCATCTGTTTTCGCCTTTGAAACACTGACCCCTCAACGCCTCGCATCATATTCATATCATAGCGTGCGAAAATTTTCATCCACATAAAATCAGCACTAGTAGGGAATCGTTCTACTTTGCTTAGGCATATCAGATTAAAATGAAGCTCCAAAACTGCAGTTCAAAAGTTCCCGAAAATCATATTGCGGAAACCGCGCAAGCACGAAACTGAAATTAATTTTCTGGCAACACAATGAGATGAAAGCGAGAGCAACCCCGGCTGAATGAAGCCGCTCGCTGCCATTGGAATTAAAATTAAAAAAAAACTCGGGCCTTGTCTCCGCCCGAGAGTTTTACCTAGGAAATTTAATTTTCCGAACCAATAAATCGTGTTGGATGACGCCACTTGTCTTTTATAGTCGTGTCGTCACGTAATCTTGTTTTAAAGCCCCACGTTCACGATCCTTGGCTCGTGGCAAGAAGCGAGTTAAACTCGCATGGAGAGGGTTCCGACCCTTGATTACTTTCAATGACGTCATTTTCAAACCGTTTCACAGTATAAGCTCTTTAATATGATAGATTTCAAATACCATGGACTTCTTAATAATTTTCCAGTAATCTATTGGTCAATTACTATTTTTATCCTCCGTAATTTTTCCTTAATTTTAGGTCCTTAGTTTCGAAGATAAGAGGGGTAAATAAGGCATATGTTTAAAATTCATTTATTTTCGTTACACGTCCGTCTTTGGGTCACAAACTTACATATACGTACCAAATTTCAACTTAATCGGTCCAGTAGTTTCGGAGAAAAACAACTGTGACAGACGGACGGACACACGAGTGATCCTATAAGGGTTCCGTTTCGGAACCCTAAAAACAATATTTAGAAAGGCTGTATCTATTTCGATAATTTTATTTTCATATTCGTGCGTGTCAGGACTTTGTAGAAAATAAAGTGTTTATTTGAAAAATCTATAGGCAAGTAGGTACCTAACCTATATCCTTTACCGATACCCGATTGGACAAGATCCAACCAAAGGAGTAACATGGTGAATGTGAGGCTTTAGCACGTGCCGACTGTGTGTTTCATGTTAACCGACTTGTATAACGTTGAATAATGGTAATTAGGTGATGAAAATGCGCTGAACGTACGAGAGTTTACGCAATGAATGAGTATGACGACGCAAGGTAGGATCTATAATATACTAGCTTCTGCCTGCGACTTCGCCCGCGTGGAATTCGGTTATCGCGCTCCCGCCGGAACTATGTGTTTTTCCGGGATAAAAAGTAGCCTATTTCCTTTCCCGGGACTCCAACTATCTCCATACCAAATTTCATCGAGATCAGTCAGTGAAGCGTGAAGAGGTAACAGACAGACAGACAGACAGAGTTACTTTCGCATTTATAATATTAAGTAATATGCCACACGGTAATATGTCATCCACTATTATGGATAGTGGATGACTCTATGTCGCAAGTCCTAATACTTTACTAAGAAATCCATACTTAATATTATAAATGCGAAAGTAACTCTCTCTGTATGTCTGTCAGTCTGTCTGTCTGTTACCTCTTCGCGCTTTAACCGCTGGACCGATTGTCGGTGATAGTCGGAGTCCCGGGAAATGACATCGGCTACTTTTTATCCCGGAAGAACACATAGTTCCCGCGGGAGCGCGATAACCAAAATCCACTCGGGCGAAGTCACGGGCAGAAGCTAGTACAGGATAAAATTACTTACGCTTCTGAATCCACAGTGACGAAGTCAGTGTAGATCTTGAGCATCTGCCCCCCCACCACGTAGCCCAGCGCTGGGCCCACCACCGCCATTGTATAGTACACGCCTGAGAAAAAAGAAACGAAATTTATCGTTCAAAGAATAAATAGAGCGACATGGAATATGTACCATTAATACCGTTATACTGGCAATGGAGTAAAAACAGCCGTGTCCTTGATTTTAAAAACAACCACTTTAAGTATCTACTTAACGGAATAATAAATACTTCATAACAAGTACACAACTCAGAAGGCTCGTGGATTAAGCAATATATGTAATACAAATTGCATCAACAGCTTAAATTCGTGCCTTCTAAGTTGATTAGTGATATAAGTACCTACCTACCTAAGTATCAACTGAAAAAAGTTTATTCCAAAAATACAAAGTATTTTAACCAGAACAACATTATATATATCTATATTTTTTTATTTTTTTATCTAAACACATTACAATTATAATTATAATTCATTACATGCGTGCCACTATTTTGCATTTTTATGTAATAGTGACCGAGATATCGCGCGGACACGGTCCGCGTTAACAATACTTGCTTATATCTAGGTAAGTACTATTTCAACTTAGTGACATTGTTATTGTTTTGAACGATAATTGAACGATAATATAAGAAACTAATTACTTATTAATAAATCAGATAATTACAAAATTTACGACATTTATTATTGAGAAAATTGGAACGAGCAAATCTGAAAAGTAGAGTGTCTTTTCAGTGGTAGGTATCACGTAAGTGATACCTACCTATTCGTCAATTTGGAAAACTTATTCTATACAAGTATTAGCGGCATCAGCATTTTCATTACATAGCATCATGGTCCATCCGAGCCAAATTGGCCAGATTGCGACCACTTTTCCACATCCAGGTCCACGACCGCGTGCCGTCACAGATAGACGACACCCTGCGGTATTTTTACAGCTAAAAGCTGCCAAGTGAAGGTTAATTTAAGCTCGCGTACAGCACTAGCTAGCAATTTTTAGCGATATTGTGGGTTCATCTTAACTTGTGCAATAGGTCCTAGGGTAGTCCTTGTATAATCGCTATGTTTCTCGTGACCACAGCCGTTGCATCGCGGCCGAAACGTCGAGGTAAAATATAAATAGTTTTATGCGATTAAGTCCCGTTGATAGTGTGTTTAATAATCGCTATGTTTTTAACAGAGATTACTTTTATTATTTTTCGTTTCCTTATATTTATAGTGTTTATTTAGACACTTCACCTACCTGCTTCTATGGCTTTGTTAAAATTATAAACAGTTACCGAAACGAGAAATTCACAAAATATTAATACTTTAAATCAACATTATTTTATGGTTCAACATCGTTTAGTTTAATTTGAGATAGCCGGGTGTCAAAATGCTTGTAAGTAGTACGTAAGATTTCTCATATTCTCAGATTTTGTAAGGCGTGTAAACTATATCATTTTCAATATTTCAGTGTGGTTTCAGTCGTACCTACGGGGACTCGGGACGGGAGGCTAAGCAACTACGAACAAAAAGTTTAGCTTGATTGTTTTGATTTCGTACGTGATCTCAACCATTGGGTGTAGCAGTTCAACGTTCAAAATTACAAAATTGTGTAAACTCTTAATTACTCCCAAAATACATTCATGGCGTTAACCAAATCGCGAAAGGTAGCGTAGCAAATCAAAATCAAATGCATTTTGCTCTCAATAGTTTGAAACATTTTGATTGCAAACAATCCGTGACGCGTCGGAATAACAGAGCTATTTGTTCTACATTAATCATTCATAAACGTGAATACATATTCATTTGGCATCTCATATGGTATTTTAGCTTGAATTGAATCATTAAAATAGCCACTAAAGTTCATCTACATAAATAATAACTCTAAATTACAGTTTTCGTTGCAATTTTCCTAGCAAAGCTGTTCATTGTTTTGTTTGTTATTTTTTAACTGCGTAACTTACCTACTACAAAGATACATTAAAAAATTTTTTCATCACAATAGTAATACAATAGTTTATGAAATAATGTAGTTTTAAGTAGAAAATCGAATCATCGATTCTAATGGAAATTCTACAAATCATCAATTATAGAGCCTGCTCAAAATAATGTTTGCAATTAATTAAAAATGTGTACTTACGAATCAGAAATAAAGTTCCATATACCTACATAAATGGATAGTTAACATAGTTATAGCTTATCATAGCGCAGCTGAACTGTGGCGCAATCTCGCACTCGATACACGCCTCAAGGGCCCTCGGGCCTCGATGGAGCCCTACACGCGGCTGTAATGGAGCTCGGGGCTCATGCTTTTAGTCTCAAAGTATGACTTACATGCTCAGAGTGGGTCGGGCGACTTGGAAATGGTTTCTTCGGTATAAGTACAAGGAATGTCGAAATTAAAAGTTTATTATTGTAACATGGATATTTTCCGAAACGCCGTGACGCCTTGACGGTAGGGATACGGAAGTTCCCTTTATCTATATATAACGTTTCGAATAGAGCCCCTGTTAGTTCAAGTTCAAGTTCTTTATTCAATTACAAAATACATTTGTGTTTGAAATTTAGGTACACCTTAACTCTAAAAATCTACAATAAATGTCAAAATAAAGTAAAATAAATAATTGTCACACTTTCATAATAATCATAATTTTAAAAAAGAAGAATAATAATAATCATACATTAACTAGGGGAATAATTGAAAAAAAAAATACACTAAAAGGAATACAAATTCAAAGTTATACAGTAAATTATATGTCAAAAACACTGAGCCAAAGAATACAAAATAGTGATGGAACTTTATTAACGCCCGGTTCCTATATCCAAAAAACGCCTCGTTTTGCCTACGGACGGTTAAAATTTGACAGATTCTCTATGGAACAAATGTCAAAAATCAACCGTCCGTAGGCAAAACGAGGCGTTTCGTGGATATAGGAACCGGGCCTAAGTAAGGCACCTACCTACACCTAGCTGCTTACTTTTTTACCCGCCTGCATCTTACTCGTACAAAAATGACCCGAGCAGTTAGCCCTGCTGAATAAAAGGTACAGAAATAACCGAGCATATCCAGTTGTACAACGATAGCGATTAGGCTGGCGGCCACTCGCCGCTTCCGAACGACAGCAAATTAAACAGCCTTGGAACTAGAAAGGATTGACCGCCATTCGGATCCAACTACTGCTAATAACTAGGTACTAGATAAGTATGCTTACTTGCTTAAGTTTTACATAAGTTTTTTTGTTTATTTTATAAGCGAATAAATCGTCGCGGTCCTCGGGGTTTGTGGCAGAATATCAGTGATCCGCTCGCCCGAGCGGAGCTACACACTGAGCCATGGCCCATTTGCGCTGTTGCAACGCACTATGTGCTTGTATTTGTAGATGTTGTTTCTATGTTTCCGTTATTGTTTTAAATCTTAGTTGTGCATGTAACATTTATGTAAAACTAGATACATGTGCATGTGTAAAATAAACGATTTATCTATCTATCCTATCATCTATACTGCGGCTTAGTCTCAGAATAAGTATAATGACCTCTTGGCAGTGGGCGGGGCACATTGCTCGCAGGACTGATGGCCGATGGGGCCAGAAAGTTCTGGAGTGGCGTCCGCGAACGGGTAGACGAGCTGTCGGTAGGCCTCCAACAAGATGGTGTGACGACCTTGTTAAGGTTGCGGGAACGCGGTGGATGCGAGTGGCAAAAGACCGGTCTGAGTGGCGCGCCTTGGGGGAGGCCTATGTCCAGCAGTGGACGCCTATCGGCTGAAATGATGATGATGATGATGATGACCTCTTGGTCTTCTTCAACTTTTAGATATTGAAGTTCTTAGCCGTCTAAAACTTGATGAACTATAAAACTTCAAGAAAACATTATATAGAGTAGAGTCAAAGACCAGCAGGAAAAAAAAGAGTCAATTTAGTGTCATTTTTATGGGGAACTGGATGACGTAGTTCTGATCTAGAGCGCCAATTCTCATACAAATAGTACCTACATAGGTTCCTACTACGACTTTTTTGGGCTCATATTTGTCGAATTCTCTTACGCACCAATATGCGTAAACATTTCACAGTAACATATTAACAACAATCAGCTATCAGCTTTTATGTGTCAAAAAAAATGTATTAGATCGATCTGTGGAGTGGGGACCTCAGGAACCCGGTAGACCCCTTTTTAAAAAACTTAATATTCTAACCCAGACAAGCATGTATATTTTTGAAATAGCCGTTTTCGTCAAATCAGTATTTTTTTGAACAAACTGTAACGAATCCGATATTAAGGCTAAGAGATCCGACTAAATTACTAATACCCACGTACAAAACCGCATTGTTCGGTGCCAATTGTCATGCCATGGCCATTAAGATTTATAATCATATCCCAAAGTCTTTAAGGAAATGCCAATAAGAAAATTTAGATACAATCTTTTTACATGGCTAATTAACAGTTGTTTTTACACCGTGAAAGAATTTTTAGAGCAATCAAAAACTGTAAATTTAATGTAATTAATAAATATTTTTAGTTTTAAAATTATGATATTTTTTGCATGCTGAACGCAGCTAAGTGTGCAAACTGATAATAATAATATGTGACATCTTTGTAAATACCCACACTTACAGCAAATAAACTACATCATTCATTCATTCATTCATTCATTCATTCAACAACCTATTTACGTTCCACTGCTGCGCCTGAAGTCTCTAGAATTTAACACGGACACGGTGTAGGTATCAATAATGTGTTCGATCTCAAAAGTTCGTAGATAAGGATAAGGGTAGGTAGTCTACCTACATCCCCGTTTATCTTTAATGTATTGACACAATAAGTCAACACATTACCCTTCCCACTACTGGATATAGCGTAGCGCGTAAACTGCGTTCAACGCCGGTTGCGGAGTGCGTTTTCATGTCACGGCGTTACAGTTATGGAGGTGCGGTAGTATTATATTAGCTGTTAAAGAGTTAATATCAGTTTTGAGAGCAAAACCACGCTTCGAACAATAGCTATAACCGTTAAGGTTTTTCTTTATGTCTTTAGTGTGGAATGCTCTAAAGCCGCTGTATATACAGTTTCATAATGCTGTCCTTATTACTATTACCTACTCTACTCGTGTGTAGTTTCCTACCTATGATGAAAAAAGATAGTACGATTACGCTTAGGTTAGGTTAGGTAGTGATATAATGAAAATACATAAGTATCGACGGTTACGAATTAATATATCTATTTTATTCTTGCATTTTCATCGATATTTAAAAAGTGACTTGGAGCTTGAGCAGCGGGGTTGCGCCCGCGCCGTGTAGCAGCTGTGTGTGGCCGTCGAACACCGCCACGGCCCAAGAGCCGCCCTTCGATAGTCTGTTCGTGAACCACCGTAGAACCACAGTATATATAATAGTACTATCGTTCCAGTAGCGATACGTACCTCCCCGCACCAAAACACGTTACCTCACACCGCCCTCGCCATTTTGTACACTAATATATTTTAGGGTGCAGTTTAGGTTCCGTTTGCATGGAGTGTCGCGGGTTTTCACAGTATAAGTGTCATAATTATTTTCCTTACCTGGCATGACGACATCATTCTATAATGTAATTTACTGTGAAATGGTTTCACAGTGGATCTCGGTTCATTTGGCTGAATAGTTTATTTAGAATTATGAGTGGATGGGTTATAGCACGACACAACTTAGAAGGCGCGCGGCGAAGCAATTAAGGCCGTTCATAGACCCAGCTCAGCCGTCACTGTCACTCGTGGGACGAGTGAAAGAGAAAGCGCTACGCACAGAACGCCCGATTTAGTTAGTATTTAACGCGTTTTAATTTCTATAAAAATTCCGTCTAAAAAAATGGCATTTATAAAGCTGTCGATGTATGCATATAATATGTTTTTTTTTGTGTTAACACTGTTTGATATAATAAACTGGAGTAAAGTTGGATTAGCGGTCCGAGTTAGAGGTTACTTTGGAATTAAATTGTATCGAGCGAAGTTTCGTGAAACGTGTATCGAAAGCTGTCAATGTAAGGATGATATAATCATATATAACATATGTTTTTTTCATATTTTTAACTTTTATCATTTCTTAGAAAAGTATGATCTTAAATGAGCAATTTGACGATGCTGGGTCAGGGAAGGGCCTTAAGCCATTGCCGGAACTCAGTCTACTACTACTACTACAATATAGCCTATTTGCGTCCCACTGCTGGGCACAGGCCTCCTCTCATCACGAGAGGGTTTGGGCTATAGTTTCCGTCCCCAACTCAGTCTATTATTACTAGATCGACGCGCCTTCTAAGCCGTGTAAGCCTGTAGCATTTGGTCAACTCACCGAGGTACACAGAAGACATCTTCTTGGACACGTTCTCGTCGATGTAGGTGACCCCGAGCGTGAACAGCGGGGTTGCGCCCGCGCCGTGCAGCAGCTGAGCGGCCACGAACACGGCCACCGCCCACGAGCCGCCCTCCGAGGGACCCGAGTCACAGCTCCTCGCCTGACACACCGAGAATACGTCAATGTGGAATTAGATAAGTACACAGACACCGTAACACGTCTTTTTTACTAGTTGGCCCGGTGAACTTCGTATCACCAAGGATTAATTCTTTTTTTAGCTGTTCCTTTAGATTTTGCCAAGTCTTTTCTTTCTAAACCTTCCCTGAATCACGGGGAATGAAACAAAAAAAAGAATCAGCCAAATCGGTCCAGCGGTTCTCGAGCCTTAAGACATTTCCATTCATTTTTATATATAAAAAGATTAAGTGATAAATGGGTTGGACAAACGTTGGACATATTTTTCACAGACCTTAGGTATTGTAGTTGATAAGGCCAGCATCGGAAGACGAGTGTCGATAGGACTCCGAACTGGCAAAGATCGTGGAAATCCAGCGGATGCGCAGCCTTCGAGCCGTGCAGAAGGCCCGTCCATTAGTCATTTGGCTGACATGATATGATGATGGTGGGTGCAATTAGATGACTTATAATGAATGAACTAATTTTGAATGAAGATTAACCTGACTCGTAATGATTTAATGCTAGAGTACGTACATGATTTTGTATAACTGTTTATTTTATAATGGAAAATTGTTTTGGTATAGATTGTGAGAAACTTTTCTATGTTTGTGGCGCAGGGACGGCCTGTCTGGCAATCCTTGGGGGAGGGTTCAGGAGTAGACGTGTTTTGACTGAAACAATATAGTGACGCGCCTTGGGGTAGGCTTTCGGCTGCAATGATGATGATATTGATGATGAATATAGGTAAAATTGATGATACTCACAACCCCCACAGTATCATTCCCGTGGCACAGGTCCAGCACCTCGGTGCCCGCAGCCCTGTACGCCGGCACCAGGAAGTGCGGCAGCGCGAACAGCAGGGATCCTGCGCCCATGAGCAGCGCGCCCCAGCCGAGCCAGCGCGGCTTGGACGCGCCGCGCCGCCCGCCCAGGTAAGTCACGGGCGCCAGGCAGGCGAACGATGCCATGTCGTACCTGAGGAGATGTAGGCTTTTACAGGGTAATTGTGTTATGTTATTGCATTAAAAAAAAAACAAGGTAAACAGAAAATGAGAATATTTATACAAATCAGCGTAAGCCCGAAATAAGTGTTAAATGCGATGTCTCGCTGCCTAGGTAACGACAGTTGAAAAGCCCCCCAGGATACTTGTTTTTCACACACAGAGCTTTTCCGATGTACGTAACATGCCCTTTTATTTATATTTTCTTCTTCTATTTAAGACTTTATTTTTATTTTATTTGTTAAGTTGAAAAGTCAAAACGTGTCAGTCATCGCATGTTGCTCTAAATTATGTACGTATTCTTTAATTTATGTTCTTAATGAGATATGTTAAGGAAATAACAACAACTATTGTTACTTAGCCAATATTTATTTATAAGTAATTCTTTTTTAATTTCTGTTTTAACTCCAATAAATAAATAAATAAACAATGTTTTGTCAGTGTCAAATTTTAGGTGGCCCATGAACACCGAAATTATAAGATTAATTAAGAAATCGTAAGATTTCGAAGCGTTGCCTATCCTGAGGCCTAAGATGGTATGCCTCTGTGCCAGTAATTTCACCGGCTGCCTTAACCCCTAACCGTAATACAACAGAGATGAAATTTAAAATGGTTTGTCACCGTTGTGTTACCAAATAGATTGATTAGTTGTTTGAACAAGAGGCCTGTGCCCAGAAGTTGGACGTTTTATGTATGTTGATCTTACCCTCCGGCGATAACTCCGGTCTGCATGGACCTCAGCCCGAACCTCTTCTCTATGGTCGTGATCACCACATTGACGAAGCCATTCACCACCATACCTGCAAAAGAGAGTTTTATTTACAACGGAATTTAAATGTCATTTAAGAGCTAATTTAAATAATTATATTTTTCTTAATTACAATGTCCCCCGGTCAGGGCAGAGGGCAGATACAAGGTTCACCGTATCATGATGATATTGATGATTTTCCTTGCCTGGCAAGGTGGTATGATTATCTATGACATTTACTTTGAAATGGTTCCACAGTGGATCTCGATTCAGTTCTCGATGGGTCATTTAAATAAAATAAATAAAAATAAATATCTTGGGACATTTCACACATATTGACCTACCTAGCCCCAAACTAAGCAAAGCTTGTACTATGGATGCTAGACAACGATATAAATACTTATATAGAGAAATACATACATATATAAATACTAACATCCATGACTCGAGTACAAACATTCGTGTTCATCACACAAAGTTTGCCCCGAGCGGGACTCCAACCCGCGACCATCGGAACAGAAGGCAGGGTCACTACTAACTGGACCAATCCGGCCGTCAATTTAGAATTCTGCCCGAATAGTATTTAAAAAATCTGATCAAAATTGAAAAGAACAAATAAACTGTACGACCAATCATCCAGGAAACGAAGAGTGACATCCGCTTTTAAAAATAAACTTTAGGCCGTTCGAGTTATTAATGTTGCACTCGTCCGAGCGACGGGTGAACCTGTGGCTGAAATAGCTTTGTGCTTTTTTCACTGGACTATGAACGAGTTGTGATAAACGGATATTGACAATTGGTTATTATTTGCAAATGTTTGCAGATAAGATCTTTAGAAGGATGATATATTTTGTTTCTTCTAAATTGTGTGGCCAAAAAAGCCCATGATAGTGTCCGAGTAGTGGAAGTAACGACACAGGAAATAATCTCGAAATTTTAGCCTATGAAGTCGTTAAGTTCTGGAAGTATTTAACCTTTCGAACTGTTCGTTTCAAATTTAAAAAAGTGCCTATAGATATATTTATTTTGTTCCGAAATCAATTAAAATAATGGTGTAGTTTCTAAACTGCTGTCCAAAGCCCATGACATCCGGTCAGGTGCAAACAAAAGATGACATTGAGCGAATTTCCCGCTTCCTGTTCTGTGTTCACTTGATCAGTTTTAAATTGTTATTTGATACCTAATTGCAAACTCATGTTTAATTTTATTGGTATGGAAACCATGTCATAAAAATATCATCAGAAAATTTGCCCTGTTTTAATAATGAATTAATAATAACTCGTGTACAAATAACAAAAAAAAACTTATTATTTTATTTATAAGTGCACTGAAAGACTTTTAAATATATACCGTAAACAGCCATAGTCATGAAGATCTATCATTTAATACATGAAATAAGGACGATAAATTCATTCTACAAAAATTTCAAAAAGGTTTTCTATAATATACCTAACCGGTACAGACAATCCTCCCCCTTGTAGTAAATAAGCATTTTAGGTACTTATATAAAACATTGTCTAATCCTGTCCATCAGATCACAACGTCGAACTAAATAAATCAAGGGACAGTAACATAAGACCTCACAACATAAGATGTCACAATAACTCACAAACTGTTTATTAAAGCAATAACAAAATACGAAGCAAGGGACCTCATCCCCATAAAAGGATGCGGTCGTGTCAGCGCATAATAAGATAAAAAAACGTGACTAAATATGAAATGAGTCCGCCATTCTGTCCGAGTATACAATACATAATGTCTTGTAAGGATGCCTCGCTATAACCAAGACATAGCAGAGTTCTCTTGATAGATAGAGGACTTTATTTCGAACTAGCCGATGCCCGCGACTTCGTCCCGCGTAGACTTAGAATTTGCGTACCCGATGTACATACATAGATGGTTACAGTGTTATAGAAGTGTTGAAAAAATTGGCTTGACCCGTAGAAAACCCGTCCCCGTGGGAATATCGGGATAACTAAGTATCCTATGTTATTTCCTGGTTCTCAAACTATCTCCATACCAAATTTCATCCAAATCGGTCCGAGCGTTGCGACGTGAAGGAAGGACAACCAAACAAAGACACTTTCACATTTATAATATTAGTAAGGATTTTGAACTGTTTTGAAATCTTACTATACAGGGTCAAGCAAAACGTTGTGACGATATTTTACCCACAGAGTCAGCTATCGATTAGCATGTTTTTTAGAAAAAAATATGGTAACTAGTATAAGTACAGATACTACCATACATTTTTTTTACCAACTCAAACAAAATAAAAAACCTAAAAAACATGCTTAATCGATAGCTGATTCTGTATCGCTCACACCATCAATCCCATACTGGCCACATTATATTTAGTTTTACTAACTCGAAAAAATAAAAAAATCTAAAAAACACGTTTAGGTTCGATAGCTGATAGGTACTGTGGGTTGTCACACTTTTTTTGTTTTGCTTGACCCTTTATAAGTCCAGTCCCCGAGTAGGTAAACCCTGAAGAATTCAGAGAAAAAAATCACCCAAAGCGTTCAGCCGTTTTTAAGAACGAACGTCCAGCCATCCACAATTTCGCATTACTTATAATTGAGATTAATATTCGAGAGTGTAAGGTACCTACATGTTTTTGTACTCCATATTTCCCATGTTATTTCTAACCAAAGACTATTCATAAGCTGAACAATATAAATTTTGCAAATGGCGGCACCATATTCCGGAGACGTCCGATGCTGCGTCATGCTTGAGATTCGGGATATACTGGGATGAGGAGAACAAAACTAAAGAGAGGAAAAGAAATTACAAAATAACAATTGTTAATTCCCTGGCCAGTACCTAGCCTAGTACTTAGGTATATTTTTTAAGAAAACTCAGTCAAGTCATTTTTTAAAGAAAAAAAATACAGATCATCCGTTGGTGAAATACAGTACCTACCGAGCTATAACAAACACAGATATACCTACTTCATCCCTCCATTTTTATCCGTGTTAAAATAAGGTTAAGTTCATTCCAGATACTAGGGTGAAATCCATATTAATATTATAAATGTGAAAGTAACTCTGTCTGTCTGTCTGTCTGTTCACTTCACGCTAAAATGGCTGGACCAATTGAGATGAAATTTGGCATGGAGATAGTTGGGATCCCGGGAAAGGACAAAGGCTACTTTTTATCCCAGAAAAACGCGTACTTCCCGCGGGAACGCGATAACCGAATTCCACGCGGGCGAAGTCGCGGGCAGAAGCTAGTATAAAATAAATGTCTGTAATATCTCAAAGTTAAAAGCTCCATTTGACAAAAAACAATTTAAAATATTGGCTTCGTTCTCACACGATAAATTAAATATGTTTCTTTACATTTCCTAATTATTGATTTCTTCCCAGTGTGCCCCGGGATCTATCATAAGATACGCGCATTAATAAGGGCAGTGATTTACTTAACGCAATAAGCTGGTGATTAATCTATCGCTTCTCTGTCATGCTGACTATTCGCTTCGCTTTTGTTAGAAAACGTATACATATTGCTTATAGCGCACTCGGTTGCATTCTTTTAAAGCGGAGGGTAGGGTGAAAATCAATTTGTGCAAGTACTACTACTACAGCCTATTTGCGTCCCACTGCTGGGCACAGGCCTCCTCTCATCAAGAGAGGGTTGGGGCTATAGTCCCCACGCGGGCCCAGTGCGGATTGGGGACTTCAAACACATCTTTGAATTACTTCGCAGATGCGTGCAGGTTTCCTCACGATGTTTTCCTTCTCCGAAAAGCTCAGTGGTAAATTCAAATTGAATTTCGCACATAAGTAAACTTAGAGATGCGAGCCGGAATCGAACCCCCGACCTGAGAGGCGGTAGGTCGAACCACTAGGCCACCACGGCTTCACAAGCGCTTCAAGCAAGGCTTCTTCTTCAAATATTTTGTGCAAGTATCCTAATCAAATTATGGCAAGTGGCATAGACGTAAATAATATAGACCCGGTCTAACGTACATATTACGTCCCCACTTCCACGGTGTCCAATCCAAAGTTCTGTCACCGAGCGTGCGTGACAATTAGCTTTTTAAAAAAATCTTTTTTCTAAACTGTTTCTCAGTATCTAAAAACTCGTCTCGTTGTTTGAAAAATGTGACCCAGCTTTAGGGGTCACGATACAAGTTTAACTTTGGATTGGACACCAATGAAGTGGGGAAGCATGACATAATATGTATCTACGTTAGGCCGCGTCCATACGAAGTATTATTTATGTCTATGGCAAGTGGTGAATAGAAAAGTACTTATTCTGCACATAAAATATACTCAATAAGCGATTTACAGCGCCGATAAGTTCCTAAATTAAACCGTTTAAAAAAAACATAAAAGTTGTATTCTGCCTAGGCAGCATTTTACATTGCAATTTTTTTACACATATTTTTATTCGGTTTAGTTGTGTGCTGACAGAGATTTAGGAACATATCGGCCCTGTAAATCGCTAATTGAGTATATTTATTTGCAGAATAAGTACTTTTTTTATTCACCACTTGCTATAATTTCATCAGGATACTGGCAGAAAATCAACTGGATTTTGCATTTTCCTACCCTTCACCTTAAGTAGAAATACGTTTAATAAAATTTGTGAAGAAAAAATGGGCCATTAGATATGCCACTTCGTGATGAAACGAGACATTAGATACTGTGGAGACTGGCCGAGTACAATCGGTTAGCTGACCCATTTTCTTTCAAAAATAGGTAATTTTAAGCGTAGAACTGTTTTTGTTTAATATTTTTAGTCTTTTGATAGCAATTGTAATGAGCGCATCTCTCAAAATATAATATCAATTCAACTTAAAATCTATTATTTGGGGCCGTTCAAGTATTACGTAAGCACCAAGGGGGGGTGGGGGGGTCTCTGTTTTGCTTATTTTGGATGACATGGGGGGTAGGGGGGTCTAGATGATGATTACGTCATCGTTAGTTATTTACTTTTTTACACGAATGGCAACCCTCACATTGTCTATGCGTGAAAACGAAACGCATTTTCGGGGATTCCCGCAAATAATGCATATGTTTAGGCACTCACTTTCAGAACCGATTAGGGGAATTACCGCGCACTATTCACTTGTCTAATTAATGCATCTATTATATTATATTATTTCTGATTATAATATTTTTGTCCCTTACTCTATGTGTATCAGTTAAACCTAATCTTTCCATGGATTTTCCTATTTTTAAAATGACAATATAAAAAAACATTTATAACTAAAAATGTTTACGTAAGCATAGGGGGAGGGGGTAAGAGCTTTGCTTACTTTTGATGACAAGGGGGGCGGGGGGGTAAAAAATGGTAAGAAATCTGCTTACGTAATACTTGAACGGCCCCTTTCATAGTTGGGGCGGTGTTAGGGCGGTAATGGAGCCGGTCTTCAAGATTTGGATATTTTAATAAGCTAGACATCGTCTTCGTGTCTTCGGATTCCACCGCTGATCTCCGTGCCTGCAGCATCTACCTGAGCTAACATCAACCCCCCTCTACAATACCTACATACTTTTCTGATTTGTATGTTTCGTTGTGATTTAAATCCTTCTCACATCAAACTACTACTACTACTACTACTGCTACTACAGCCTATTTGCGTCCCACTGCTGGGCACAGGCCTCCCCTCATCATGAGAGGGTTTTGGGCTATAGTCCCCACGCGGGCCCAGTGCGGATTGGGGACTTCACGTCAAACACAAGTAGGAATAAGTAAATAACATTTTTTTTACGGACTAAAGACACACAAATACAGTTTTCAATTCAGAAAAGACTACTTATATATGTCTATGCTTTTTTAAAAACTAGGATTATAATCATAATCTTAATCTCCCTGACTTGAACTTTGAGAAATATCGTGTCCCAGGTGTTTCCTAAACCATGGACAAATGTTACAGCCTTCCTTATTTTCACGAACCATTTGCCCACAGAAACCCCAAGACAGCACTGCGTACAGCAACACAGCGTCATAAAGTAAAAATTCCGGTGTCCCAAGTCCGCCCCGGGATTTGCCCACATGCCGTTAATGCCCCCATCAGTTGGGATTCCTATAGGGATCAGTTGGGATACTTGGGGCTTATGGTACAGTGGTACTGCATTAATATTAGTTTGCTGTTGTTTCCTGGTAAGTTATACTTGGATAACAGACGTAGGTGATAGAAAAAAATAGCTTAGTTATCCCACCTATTTATATCTACTGATATCTGACATTAATTAACACAACATAAAAGGTACGTGGATTAAGCAATAATTCAAGTAGATTGATGTTAATAGTTTGCGTGCAATCGAAAAGGGTCATCTTAGGTATCATCATAGGCCTTCAACGTCTTTCAGACGATTTAGGAGTGAGTTGAGGCATTTTCGTCGGCTGTGTAGGCCAATACGGTAGCAACAGCGCCTTCCGCAAGACTGGCAGGTAAAAAATAGTAGATTGTTTATCAAGGGACTAAAACAAGCCATTATGACACGAGATGTTTAGCCACCCGAGCAGAGCGAGGGTGGCTATAGTTCGAGTGTCATTATGGTTGTTTAGTCACGCGTTAAACACTCTGCTTTTCACTTCGAATGCGAGGAAAAAAAAACGAAGTTCCATACAAAATTACGATATTTATTATAACAAAGTAGATAACCGGCTACTTCCCGATGACCTAGAATCATGAAATTTGGCCAGAAGCAAGGTCTTACAGCACACGTACAGGAATAAATCTGATAACCGTAAATATTATATATTTTGGTGCAAGAAAAGCCAATTTACTAATACAAACTTATCATTTGCGGTTGGCGCAGTAGCCGTGTCTACTTCAGCAACCGCAAATAATAAGTTTGTATTGTTAAATTTGCATCATCAAGTTTGTAGGTACGGAACCCTCGGTGCGCGAGTCCAACTCGCACTTGACCTGTTTTTTTATCACGTGACGTTTTGAATGATATTTAGCCAACAGATTCAAAATATTTTAAAACTAATTGGGTCATGCATTATTAAATGTATTCACTTTAAATAAAACAAGATTCATAGGTATTCGTAATCATTAAATCGTGTTTCACGAAATTAAATCGTTTTTTCACGCCCTAGAAATTGTCTAGGTTCACTGGAAATGGGAATAATCCTCCTTTCACAAACTCTGTGGTTGGCTGTTTAGGCGGGTTTCCAATGTCAATTAAAAAAATTTTACTTTAGTCCCTAGAGACTAAAAAAGAGTTTTAGTCCCGATGTGCAGAGACTAAAGTAACATTTTAAGAGCATGAGACGTGAAAAAGTACTGGTTAGTAAACAGTGTCTTAGGTAGGTATATACATCCATATCTATAAATATATAAAACTCAAAGGTGACTGACTGACTGACTGACTGACTGACTGACTGACTGACTGACTGACTGACTGACTGACTGACTGACTGACTGACTGACTGACTGACTGACATAGTGATCTATCAACGCACAGCCCAAACCACTGGACGGATCGGGCTGAAATTTGGCATGCAGGTAGATGTTATCACGTAGGCATCCCCTAAGAAAGGATTTCCCGAAATTCCCACGGGAACGGGAAAAAACGGGATTTTTCATTTTAATATTTCTGCGCATACGAAGTTGCGGGGAAAATCTAGTTAATATTATAAATGCGAAAGTAACTCTGTCTGTCTGTCTATCTGTCTGTTACCTCTTCACGCTTCAACCGCTGGAGCTGGACCGATTGAGATGAAATTTGGCACGGAGATAGTTGGGGTCCCGGGAAAGGACATAGGCTACTTTTTATCTCGGAAAAACGCATAGTTCCCGCGGGAACGCGATAACCGAATTCCACGCGGGCGAAGTCGCGGGCAGAAGCTAGTATATTATATAGGTACCTCTTGGGATTTAACACTAAAAATCGTAACCCACCTAATAGGTATTTTAGTTTAATATAGGGAAATAATAAACATTAAACATCATCGAAAAAAATCGGTAAATTAGATTCATGTTAATTTCGCATACCTTACCTTGGTTGTTTGAAAAGAGACATATCTGCGATCTGTGATTAGTGATTTGTGAAAGTTTAACAGGTAAACTTTTGCAAAAATGATGGGGATTGTGACTAGACAACCAATAACGAGCATCTTCAAGTAGCTGGCTGATTAAAAGTTAGTCTTCTGGCAAATGGCGCGGGGTCTTCGATGCTTAAATTTATTAAAAAGAAGCGAAATAAGATTCTTGATATTTCTTTAAGAGTTTAATAATCAAACTGTCAAAACTCAAACGTGTTTTCTAATGCAAAATATCTCAAGTATTTTATTAGGACGATGAGTAAAATTAGTTTAGAATTAAAGTATACAGTAGTATGAGGTACATTCTACGAAATCAATAAAAATGATGACCTGCTTATCTGATGATTTATAATCTACGTCTTATCTTAGGGCCGTACTTCCTCAAATAAAAGTATAAAAAAGAACAGTTCACATCAATGCTGGTAATTTTCGGAAGTACCTATCCTATCTCAGAATCAAAATCATTATCAGCGAAATGGGTCGGAGAAAGAAGCGAAACTTCGTTAATATGCAAATGAGACAATTAATTAGATAGACAGCAGGCGTTAGGACAACAATGCCCCGAACTTGGGGCGCGAACAATGGCTGGATAAATTTCACACTGTAGTTGGGAGAGCCTATATTCAATCGACGAAATAACTTAGTATAGAAGTTTGAGGATACCGGGGATACCATAATGGGGAAACTACTAGCGTTTTATCTATGGTGTGTGTGTGTATAGCATGCAATCACTTTCTATACATATAATACGCAAATATTGTATGTGAATATAATAAAAAAAATAAATGCTAATAAACAGGTAATCCATCTAATGAAGACCGTAAATTTATTTTGAAATCATGAACATAAGGTAAAATAATTAGCAGGACACCTGTACAATATTAACTATTCTGAATATCAATACGCATCGTCAAGAAAATACGTCAGATTACCTATATTTCTTATCCAGAACTCACAACTCGCCTTATCCACACGCTTTGTGAAAAATATACAAAAAGAACAACCAATTGGTACCCATAAAAGCTTTTATTTCCCCCCGCGATTCGTGCAATCCACTCTACCCCATACTTAACATGTACACGCTTGAATTTAGAAAATTAACTCCATTTAATAGCAAAGCATTCGTTTAACAAGATTCGTTTGAGTTGCAGCGTCTCGAGTGGCGCTAACTCGATTGCCGCTCGCGTGGCCAGGGGACTGAGGCGCCAGGGAGCTGCGATGTGGCAGGGAAATGAGAATATTATTAAATCTAAGCATAAGTAGATCAGAGAAAATAAAAACTTTACACCTTTCGGTGTCGAGACTCTAGTAATAAAGCTCTAGATTTTTACAAAGAAATTTCAAAAAGATTAGTCGACGTCACCAGGGACCGAAGAGCTGGCAGCTTCCTCGCGCAACGCTGAGCATCGCTATACAACGGGGAAATGCTGCCAGCATCTTCGGTACCATGCCGCGGGGGGCGTTTTTAGATTTTCTTTAATTTTTATGTGTGTTTAAGTATTTTAGTTATTTTCATGTTTAGATTATCATTTATTAATTTCGTTTCTAAATCGCTAAATAAGTAAGTACTCTAATTAGGAGTAACTAAAAGTCATAATATACCTCCGCAATTCCGCACCATCGGTTACAGCATGGTTACAGCTACAAAATGCAAAATCTCATCCACGTTATTCTTTTTACCAATTTCAATTTTATTTCAATAACCAAAATCAAGCCAAAAGTCAAAACCTTTGTCGTGTTACCTTACTGTTTCTGAACGAAACTAGCGCCATGACAACGAAATTTAATTTAAACCAAAAAAATAAAATAACAAATACAAAACACGAAAAATCTTACGCACTTCCTAATCTAAAAGCCCTATACTACATGGCACGGTACCTAAAATGCTGGCAGCATTGCCACGTTGCGTTGAATGGCAATGCTCAGTCTCTGTGCGAGATAGAGGCCAGCATTTTGGTTACCAGAAGCTTCAATTTTTTTTTAAATATTGGACTAAAAATACCTTGCGACCCCGGCCCCCACGGTCCCAACTTTCTATCCCAAAAGGCTCTAATATGTAGCTATATAGTCTAGCATATTTTTGCCCTTTGAGGGTATCGACTGATTCTGCCGTCGTCCCAGCCCTGGGACTCTGTTCCCGAAAGATGGGATGGAGAGAGCGTGTCAACGCACGTTGCGTCCCACCCCATCCTCCAAGGAACAAATCGTCCCGCATCAGACCATTCGGTTCTAGAATGGCCGGACTGTTATTTTTATTTCGATATCTGTTCAAAAGAAACAAACTTCCTGTTTTCCAAGTCATTTCTAAGTACTGCAAATGAAGAGTTATGCCATTTGAGAAACGGTTGCTTATTCTTTTGCTCTTTACTTTCGTCTCTCTTCAATGCAGTTATGACATAAAGGTTGAATCTCTGCTATTTTATTTTTAGAATTTAGACTCTATGCGGAATTGTGAGGGATGTTTGTTTCTCATCTGTGGACGATATCTATATTAACTGCCAGTGTCAGCTGGCTGCGCTTGACACTTTAAAACTGCTGTCGGCTGTACCGATTACAGCGATCGGGGTTGTAAGAAGCAAGCAATTCACTGAGAGCTTTAAAAATGGAAACTTACAATAAAAATGTATTGGTGTAAGACATTTTAAGAGGGTTTGTACCGAAAGTTGGCAACGTCGCCAATAGCTGTCAAATATATCGCAATCTGTTTACATTATTTTCTGCATATTACTGAAGGAAAATATGAATAATCGCTCTTTAGTTTGATCTTCTCAAATTCTAATCGAGAAGGTAATTAGTACTTCAAGTAATAATCTAGTACTTTAGTTAACTAATAATAAAAATGTTATGAAAGCGTTTAATTTTACTCAGTTATTACTCATATTCACTCGTTTATTAGCCCCGGATACGAGGCCCTTATATTGTTACTGCTAATAAAATTGCGATTTTCCCAAATCAAATTAATCAAAGGAAATTACTCCATATTGCGCTCAGTGTTACTTGTTCACGCTCCGCCGGCCACGACTCCGGAACAGGTACTCCTGCAAGTTATACTCGATACTCGGTACCGGATTAACAGCGATTTTAAACGACTGTTACCGATATTGCGAAATAAGTTAAGTAGCTATTAACTGAACGATGTCGGAATTTAATTGGGGGCTTTTCAGAAGTTTCAAAGATATTATTAGAAAACAAATTGTTAATTCAGGTTCTTATATGCCAAAAGATTATGTATAAATATACCTACACAACGCAATAAATAAATTAAACAGTTCTTAAAATAGTAAAATTTCAAACGTCTTTCAGCAGGCAGGAAGTTACAATTTGGCGCCGTGACTAATTTAAATTGGAAAATTATGATTATGTATAATAGTACATTACACACCTAGAACGTGTTTAGTATACGATTTTACGTCACCACCTGGCCGTGAAGAGGGATTTTTCGTAGCGCTCAAGGGCGGTAAATCCCGCTTTTCGGCTTGGTGTGACGTAAAATACATTGCTCGTTCGAATAACACCACCGTAACCATTACTCCTTGTAGGCAAATATGCTAAAGTATACTTTCCGTCACATGACCTTTTTATAACTACTAACTATCCTATCGAGGAGTACCCTAAAACTAAGAATAAATTTCAGTTTAGTGAGCGCGTAAATTGCAAGTTTTTTGCAGTAACAATAAAATTAGAATAAGGTTCTACAGACACCGAGGTACTTAAGGTGGAACGTAAATTAGACCGGCCAAATTACCTCGTGCATTCTAAACTAGGAGCGGAGTGGCAAACTTGCCCCGAGTTGCACCTGCCGCGTGATAGATGGCGCTCCACGGATGCTTCACTGTCCTCATTATGGAAATGACCGTTCAATTGTTTTTTTGATACTAAGTATTGTTGTTTTGGTTTGCGTAGTTTTGACCACAGTTGGTTAATTATGTTACTATCTACATTAACTTAGTGCTAATTAAAATTAGCACTAATTAGCAATTATTAGTTAATTAAATGTGGACCTCTAAAACTGTCTTTTTTATATCGAGCAGACGAGATGCTTGATGGGAGGTAGTCATCGTCGCCCATGGACAAGTCAAGTGCAAGACCGAAGAGTTTCCAGTGCGTTGCCAGTCTTTAAGGGCTCTATTCACTTGCTTCTTGAAGTTCTCCATTTCATAGTGCATTTGTAACTATTTTAGGTAATTATTCAATTTAATTCATGAATACACTCATGAAATCCAATTTAAACTCTCTTTATTGCACAAACAAAAAAATGGAGTGTACAAAAGGCAGACTTAATGCTACAAGCATTTTCTACTAGTCCCGATCACTTCGTCGTAAGAAGACAACACTCGTAAATGCACCGCAGAGATCTTGAAACTTGTGAACATTAGGTAATTTTAATTTTTCTAAGTAATAATGAATTTATTAATTAATCCCGTTTAATTAACTCGCCCAAGTCTGATTAACACGTGCAAGTTTGACTACCCTCACGTCGAGGTAATTCTGAATTTAAATATGCATGTTTGGAACACCGTGTTCGAGTTTTTCTTCAAGAACTTTACTGATTAAAAACTCTCGCATTATTAAAATTTTACAACGAAGTCATTTAGAAATCAACAAAAATATTTTATTGCCTTCAAAAATTTAATTAATTTTAATTCGAACGTTGTTTCGATAAGCTAGTTGAATTTTTCTTAAGATTTTTAATGAAACTAGTTTATCCTCTTCACTTCCCTTTTTTTCTACAAAGATATAGTTTTTGTCACGGACATCAACCTTAAAAACATTAAAAAGGGTGTGGCATAGAATTTTACGTAGTTAGACGAAGTTGTGGGCCGAGGCTTCATTCGTAAAAGAAACCCGTTTAAAAACCACCTTTTAACAGAAAACCAAGCAATTGAGTTGAGGCGGGAAACTTCGTCCACCGGACAACAGGTGGCGCTGGTATTGCTCATTAAACTTCGCCCATATTTCCACCGTTGTAATTAATGTCCGGACTTAAGTTTTATGGCAAAGTTTATAGCGTTATCGGACGAAGTTTTTAATTTTACGCTAGAGAAAATACTATTAAAGCTGAAGTGAAAAGTATTGTGATTCTTTAACGTTATTTTTTTGTCAGTATAGATACGCATCCATGGGCTGGATGTTTGATTGTTTATAAATAAATTAGGATCGAGATTTCCACGGCAGGTCAATTCACTTCTTCTATTTCAAAACAAATATATTGACTGCCCCCAAAATTGCGCCGTAGGCACGCCGTAGGTATATCTGTATGTAAATGATGATCTCAGAGAATTATATACTTAATAATAAACAAATACCTACGTACCTATAATAGTACCTTGTAATAAATGTTCCTCACGTGACAGACATTGAACGAAGTTATAAAATTTTAATCCTCACACAAAACAGATAAATGTAAATTATCAAGTTTGCTTTTATGTAACATTACAAAGCTGCAAACAATGTAGTAATTATGTCTTATTTACTAGGATAATATCACCATCATCATCATATCGTAGGTAGGGATTAGATTATCAAATAGCGACAATTAAGGATGTAGGCGAGAAAATTATTTATTATTATTATTTTAAGTGGAAAATATCTCTATGCTCTATTTAGAAAGTCTAGTAGGTACTCTAGGTAGAGCATTATCAATAACATGTTTTTTTTCTGGTGGTGTTTAGATGCTACTGGACATGTTTTCGCCTCTCAGGTTCGAAAAGTTTCAATTTGGCGCTTGATTTCAGCACGCAGAAGTAAATTTTATCCTTAAGGCCGTTCACTGACCCAGCATTGTCAAATTGCTCATATTATGTAGGATCATACTTTTCTAAGAAATGTTAAAAGTTAAAAATATGAAAAAACATACGTTATATTTGATTATATCATACTTACACTGACGTTACACGTTTCACAAAACTTCGCTCGATACAATTTAATTCCAAGGTAACCTCTAACTCGGACCTTTAATCCTCTAAACTAAACTTTACTCCAGTTTACTATATCAAACAGTGTAAAACTAAATATAACAGAAAAAATATCCATATTATATGCATAAATTGACAACTTTATAAATGCCATGTTTTTAGACGGTATTTTTATAGAAATTAAAACGTGTTAAAAACTAACTAAATCGGGCGTTCTGTGCGTAGCACTTTCTCTTTCACTCGTCCCACGAGTGACAGTGACGGCTGAGCTGGGTATAGGAACTATTAGGAACGACCTTAAGCATGTTTTTGAATTTTGAACTTACATTTGAAGTTGCAATGAATGTTCTAAACTATCTTAACTGTAACTATTTTAAATTCAAAAATATAATGTTCCGAAAGGGGTCATAATGTGTGTAATTAGGTGGAAAACAGTCTGTTTCACTCTGCTGGACAGTTATTTCTGGTTTTGAGCATTGATTTTGAACTTCGCTACGCGTGGCTTCGCTCAACAATAAATAGGTACAAGCACTCGATGTAAATAACTATTCAATCACGGAAATGTGAAATGTCCCAAGATATTTATTTATTTATGTATTTCTTAACATTTATTTATTTAAATCAATCCTTAAGGGTATGAAATGAGCAGAGCGTGAAATGTATGTTAGATAGTATGAAATTCCACGCAGACGGAAGCTAGTAAAAAACATTATAAATCTTACAAGCTTAACGAACATAGGGAAGAATGTGGAAAAAATAATAGAGTTTGTTAAGAGGGTTTACTCCGAAAGTTGGCAGCGTCGCAAATAGCTCTCAAATATTTTGCTGTTTTCATTAATTTCTGAATATTACTGAATGAAAACATGAATTATCGCTCTATGGTCGAATAAAACAAATAGCTGTCAAATATTTTGCTGTTTTCATTAATTTCTGAATTTACTGAATGAAAACATGAATTATCGCTCTATGGTTGAATAAAACATTGAGTATGATGGATTGCAACAATTATAATAGGAACACGAAATTTTTAGCATTATGGAAGTACTATCTTTTGAAAACTTTCCATCGCAGATTCCATGCATTTTAATGTAATCTTATCATTTGAATGCTTAACCAACAAATGTAAAACGAGACGCGTCATTCAACTATAGAATGATATCTTCCTTTTTAATTCAGCAATATTGAGAAATTAATAAAAACAGCGAAACATTTGACAGCTATATGCGACGTTGCCAACTTTCAGGATAAACCCTCTTAACGTTCGCGAAAAGCGCTCCTAATTCCGTGATTTGTGGCGTGGTGGCGCCACCTCTGCAATTTGGCGGGCGGGGGCTCGCCAACCGCACTGGTAAGCATTGGGAAATATCGGGAAAATGTACTTCACTACACTTCATACCTATATTATAACACTGCTTCACAACATTCCAAACTCTGCTGATGATTTATTTTATGTACAGTCAGGTGCATGCAGCAGCGGTATTGCGTTTGGCTCTACGTAGTTTTTCAAAACGAGTTCAATACGAGTGTCGCACATAAAGTTCAATTTCGTAAAGAATACCGCTGAAGATGTCAACGTGAATTGAATCTGTATCCTACCAAGGCCCACATGTACCTATATACAGGCCGAACCGACTCACTCGTCATAACTTTTTCTCAAATCCGAATGTAGAAATAATTAAAATATTCGCGTAATAAATGAAATGTTTTTTTAATTAGATTGAAAATTCTAACCGGGCCAGAGCGGTTGGTGAGCACGCGGCTGAAAATGATTCGGCATAATCATAACACGTATGATTTATTCACTTTTATATTAAGCTTGAAAAATGCAATGAAGGTTCATTTTATAGAATATATTATCGGCCATTTGGATAGGTAAATGAAATTATGTGTAGGACATCGTGTGTGACAACACGACGACGAGTTTACCAACTCGAAAAAAATTTAAAACCTAAGGAACATGCTAATTGCTAAGAATCGATGGCTGATTCTGTGAGTAAAATATCGCCAAAACGTTTTGCTTGACCCCGTATAAATGGAACAAGTAACAACAATTCTTAAATTCTGCGTACAACATTTATTTGCGAAATAACTTTCAATCCTATTCCTCAACCTGGCCCATGATATCCCGGGCTTAATCTCCCGAACAGTGTCAACTCATCCCGGGAGTCCCGCGGGAAATTATAAGGACGTTAATGCACTATAAATATCCCGGACGGCGAGGTGAGCAGTGTTGCCCTATATTGTATGTAAACATGTTCCATTATGGGGTGATTTGTGAACGCTTGTAGATTAGTTACTGGCCTGGGTTGAATCAGAAAGTTAACTTACGTTTAATGGAACGTGACCGGTCACTCCAAACGGAAACGTCATTTCTTCCATACTGAAAATCTTATGTTAAATTTAACGAATGTTAACTTTATGATGCAACCCAGGCTGAGTTTGTTTATATAGTTTTAAAAATAAGGTAACGAATAACGATATAAGAATGAGTATATGTTTTGATTGAATGGCAGTGTCGCAGGCAATCATCAGTTTTTGAAGATGTTTACTCTTCAGTTTTTGAAGATGGATGGGTGATATCAGAACTCGGCCGGTACCTAAGTACCGACCGAGTTCTGATATCACCGCTTTGCTTTTTCTAATGTATAAAATTCTCGTGCCACAGTGTTTGTAACCAAACTCCTCCGAAACGGCTCTACCGATTCTTATGAAATTCGGAGTGTATGTTCAGTAGATCTGAGAGGATAGGACGTAAGCTATTTTTCATACACAAAAACAAAAAATCTAAGGTGGCACGAAGTCCGCGGGGTCAACTAGTTTATTATAAAATAGGTAATGGATTTTACTTCAAACAACACAATAGGAAAAAGAGTATGTACCCTTTTGCACCCTAATTTCTCATTATTAACTACTCGTAGATACTTTTCGCCATTGACTTCGTTTTCTTGGAGTTTTATCACTATAAATCCACCTACTTTGCTTATTCATATTTTCAGAAACGCGCGTTCTACAATGCTTTTACGAAACACCTGTTGTGCAACACAAAAGTCTGGGTTTAATTAAATTGAGTTAATTGGCTTATAAAAACACCAGTTAGACCCGCGGAGGTAACAAGATTAACCGTGATTTGCTCAACGAATTAACCCGGCCGCGAGCCATGAACTTCGAACGAGAATCGAGAGGTAGAGTAACCTACTCATCACCATCATCATCATTTCAGCCGAAAGACGTCCACTGCTGGACATAGGCCTCCCCCAAGGCTCGCCACTCAGACCGGTCCTGTGCTACTTGCTTCCACCGGTTCCCGCAACCTTCACGAGGTCGTCGCTCCATCTTGTTGGAGGCCTACCGACAGCTCGTCTCCCGACCTATATGAGTAACCTACTCATATAGCAATATTTTATTTAAAAAAAACGTTTTTTTTTTCACATATCTTAGAAACCAAATGTTCTACGGAAATTGACATCGACATCACAGTTTGTCACATTCTAAAAGTGTTAAAAACTATTATTATTTTAGGAAAACTTTCTGCGAGTTTAGGTCGCGTCACCAGTTATGTTATCGTATGTAGTTAGTAATGTTATTGAACATTTTAAATAGAAAATCAAAAAAACTCGCTGCCCATATTGGCATTGCTGGATTCTCATCTCTTGGCGCGTTAAATAAATTCCATATTCGGCTGTTGGCTAAAAGCATAACACGATAAAGGTGAGGATTCGGTTAGGCCGCCAAGCGTGAACAATCTCGTAATGGTGCGTGTATGGGCCATTGACTTGGGGTTGTACAAGTTACATTTGGATATACCTACCTACAATCCTTTTAAAAAGATGTTTTCAAGAAGGTGCGCTTTTTTTAAAGATACTTTCATTGTCAGAGATAAAAGAAAAGTAAGCTGGAACTAGCAACGTACAGATTTCGCAAGGGCGGATTTAGACGGCGGTATTTTTGTATGATACTTCAAGTTTATTTCTAATAGTTATTTAGAAATTTTTTGCCCGTACGCCCCATGTGCCCCCACCCCAGAAAAAAATCCTGGATCATGAGTTGCACATCATCCTCAAAAGATTAAAGAAAATTCTCAGTTTCCGGAAGTTTCACAAGAATTTTAATCAAGTTTCCATTAGGTACGTAATAAATTCGTTTCCAATGGGAATTTTTCATGGTCGTCTCATTAACTACATCTGTCTATATAACATCTATATGATCTATTATTCTTCTTTAGGCGGGTAATTAAAAAAACTGATATAATGAAACATATACTTATCTAGGAAAATATTGACGTGTTAGTGTAGGTATGTAAAATGTTGTACCTACTGATGATATTTCGTAACAACATTTTTGGAAACTACTAAGACACTTGTTTGAACACATAATAAATTATTACTTGTGTGACTTGTAGGCGCTACGCGTGCAAGAGAGGTGACAAAGTTGACACGCAAATGAGGAACTAATTGTCCGCGACCGCCGCTCGCGTGGTGCGATGCCGTTACTGCTTTCTTCGCAAAAAGCGGACCAATTTAATTAGCATTCCATCAACATTCTGGGTAAACGGCGATTATTGGAGAAAATAATAATTTTACTCCACTGGGCCAACAAACACCTTAGGCCCTAGTGTACTTATGTTTTTTAACCGCGACCGTCGTCGGAACAGTGGGCAGGGTCACAAACAACAGATCCAAACCTGTCGTCGAAGAAATAGATTCTTAATTCGAGTATAATCTACCAGCCCACCCTAGATGACGCCGGTCCAGCACAGCCAGAACAGCGCCCACTTGGCGGTGCGATGGTGCAGCAAGCACGGGCGCAGGCCTCTCGCCAACCGGTCCGAAACACCTCGCCCACTGTAGACTAGACACAGTGTGACCAGCTCACCCTGCACGGCGCCAGCTAAGCACAGCCAGAACAGCGCCCACTTGGCGGTGCGATGGTGCAGCGAAAACGGGCGCAGACCTCTCGCCAACCGGTCCGGAACACCTCGCCCACTGTAGACTAGACACAGTGTGACCAGCTCACCCTGCATGGCACCAGCTAAGCACAGCCAGAACAGCGCCCACTTGGCGGTGCGATGGTGCAGCAAAAACGGGCGCAGACCTCTCAGCAACCGGTTTGGAACTCTCTCGTCCTCGCTCACTGGGCAGTTGACTAGACTCAGTGTGACCAGCTCACCCTGCACGGCGCCGGCCCAGCACAGCCAGAACAGCGCCCACTTGGCGGTGCGGAACCGCTGCAGCCAGCGCGGGCGCAGCGAGCCCCAGCCGCAGCGCGTCTCGCCCGCCACAGGCCGCTCCGACTCCGCCTCTGGCTCGGCCTGGAACAAAATACCTATTAATATTCCAGTGGCTATATACGTAGCATACATACATGTTGGCGCTGGGTAAGTCTAGAAGATTTTAGGACTTACAGGGAGCGAGAATGAAATACCACCGTTTTAGATTTTCAACAAACGTCATAGAGAGCGGACGCCGCCCGTTTATTTTTCTCAAAAACATTTTTTACATTTACATTTAACTATAGAAAATCCGCGTCAGCGGTCAGCAGAGCTCAAGTTGTGCTCCCACTCCACATCATCACACGCCACACGACCAAATTGGTTGACAACACATACCTATACACACATAGCCCAAAGCATTGCGAACCTTCAGTGGGCGGCGGGGCACTTGCTCGCTAGGACTGATGGCCGGTGGGGCAAGAAAGTTCTCGAGTGGCGTCCGCGAACCGGGAGGCGAGCTGTAGGTAGACCTCCAACAAGATGGAATGACGACCTCGTAAAGGTGCGGTGGAGGCAAGTACAATACCGGTCTGAGTGGCGAGCTTTGGCCTATGTCCAGCAGTGGACGTCTTTTGGCTGACATGATGATGATGAGGCGTACAAACAGGGAGGCTCACCTAAAGGGATCTGGTCACCGCCGCCTATAGTTATACTGTACTACAACAATTCTTTCCTTTAATCAAATATTTTCGAACCTACTTCCGAGTATGTATCTATCAGGGCGACGAGCCCAGGTAATCGAGAGCAAGCGCAGTGATCCGCGCATTCTGCGACAATGGACATGCACTCGGGTGCGCCGCCAGCCCATTCACACGAGAACACATCTACGATCGTGTGAGCCGTCCAGTAGGACTTAACAGTAAATCTTTAAATCTTTCCTCAATAAAATAGGTCATTCGGAACACATTTTAACCGACTCCCAACTCCCAGATTAAAGTTTACTAGGGGTGTTTCACGAAACCACCATAGCACACCTATCGATATGGAATTTTTGTTTAAGTACCTAAGCTTCATTGTCTTTCTATTCGAGTCTGTTCGGTAAATGTGGATTTGAACAAATAACAAGCGTAGTAAAATCCATACTAGGTAGTATTATAAATGCGAAAGTAACTCTGTCTGTCTGTTCGTTACCTCTTCAAGCTTCAGCCACTGGACCGATTTAGAAAAGATTTGGCATGGAAATAGTTGGAGTCCCAGGGCAGGACATAGGCTACATTTTATTCCAAGAAAACGCATAGTTCCCGCGGGAATGCGATAACCGAATTCCACTCAAGCGAATTTGCAGGGCAGAAGCTAGGTAGTATATATCATTCCAAATTTAAACTAGGTACGGTTAAGTGAACTCACAACTCGTGAATTCAACTATAATATTCCAAAATAAGATAATAAGCCTAAGTACCCAAATCTCGTAACTGTAGGGCGCGCGCTCCAACACCGGAACAATTATAGGGCCCGATATTTGACATTTGTATGATGATTTAATGCGACGGGCGATTTACCCGCCGCCGGCGCAGGCACAGGATAGAGTGGGAGTTTCCGATCCTCAATCTGGCTCAGAAGATTTTTTAATAGCCTCGAGTGTTAGTGGCCATTGGACAATATGAATTGTAAAATTACTTGAAGGATCCGGATTATTCCAGTTGAGAAAAAAGATGTGTGCGCCCACGTTACTCTCGCTCGACCCCGTGGGATAAAAGCTTTTATGTTTATATTTATTTTTAGTAAAAATATGGTTGTATCATATTTAAGTTACAAATTAAGGCCATTTTGATATGAATTAATCAGCACAAATAAACGATTCAAGAGGCTATAGACAAACTACTTATAATCAAATGTTATGATTAACAGCCATAGATCAGTTACCATAGATTATAGATAGACAGCGGTATTGTCTATGAGTTATAGGTACGTACTCCTGAGTCAACAAGATAAGCCTAACGTATTACTACTAATGTAATTAACTTGTACCGTCTGTATGTTTAGTTGATTTATCGAAACCGCCAAACGTGATGTTTGCAGAAGGGCTGTGCTCCGGGAAGATGGTAAACTATAGCAAACAATATGTCAAGTAGCTGTAATTCTTACCTACCTTAAACCTGCACGCTATGAAAGACTGTTTTTTACTGTGGATAAGCTTGTTTATGGTAGATACCGTTTTCGTATAAACGATGAGCCTGCCACACAGAGCACCTGATGGTAAGTGGCCAATATGTCACAGGGACTTAAGGAATTATATTTCGAATGATTGCGAACCCTTGTATATGATTGAATTCTCTCTTACCCCCTTACCGGGAACAGATCACAATAGTGCGACTCAAGTGGGAACACTGTTTTTTGGAAGCAGATTATTTATAAATTTGTTAGTGGTAGGACCTGGTGCTGGGTCCATCCGGGGTGGTACCACGGTCGTTCCCCGCTAACCTGCCGCCAAATAGCAGTGCTCGCACTGTTTTGTTCCGGTAGGGGGTTAAGGCAGCCGGTGAAAGGAGAATGGGCAAAAATGTATGGAACCTGGCCCCAGGTCCAAGAGACATAATTTATATATCATTGGAAAGGTAATTTTATGCAGATTATTGTTAACTGGGGCGCTTGGCTTCGTTTGCTGTGGGAAGCAAGTTATTAAAAAAAGAACGGTTGTCTAATTAATGTTAATTAACAAGATTGCTCTATTATTTAGGTACAATATATTCGGTCTAGCGATGTCTAGTCGTAATTCGAGATCTTATAGTTTCTTAATAGGGAATCATAGTATTTCGGTGTCCATGGGCCGCAGTGACCACTTACCATCAGGTGGGCTGTGCGCTCGTTTGCCTATACCATTGGTATAAAAAAAAACTGCGGGCAAACGCTATAGCGGGTAGGATGGTAGTTGCATCCGGACGGACCTTGCATTGGAACCTACCACTATTGGTAGGTAGGTATAGCAAGACACAACTTAGAAGGCGTGCGGCGAAGCACTTAAGCCGTTGATGCAGAGTCTATTTTTGCTTAATCTACGCGCCTTCTAAGTTGTGTAAACCTGTATATGGGAATCGAATCCAACAGGATAGAGTTCCCCGCATGTAGCCGCCGAAGCACATTTCTAGATTTATCTCCTCTATTGAAATCTTTATTTTTTTTACATTTCGGTCTTCAACTTGCATCGGAGGCAACCGCTAGCCTACCAAGGCTTACGACTAGAATAATAGGTAATCAGTTGCGACGTTAAATCAACTATTAAAGTCGGTATTTGGACCAAACATTGACTCCATTATGCCGAGCATAATAACGACGGTCCATTTAACACATCACGTCTGCTCTGATCCAATGCACGCACAAAGCCGCTCAACAGCTGATATCCTGCCTTTTCATACAGCACGCATAAAATTCTAATACGAAATACCAAGGGGCATTACTTACTACCCAAGTAACAATTTCTGGTTCTATAGTAGCCCATAGAACATTTCCCAAAACACCACCTTAGCCCTATAAAAGGCCATAGAAGGTTGAGTAACGCCGATCTGGCGCAGTTATATCTCCATTTAGTGATATAGTGGAACCGTAGCAGCTTTAGTTGTGACGTTTTAGGTCTGTAAAGGTGATGTAATGATGACTCGTATTACAATTTAGTGACATACGGGCCACAGTAACGCTAATGTAGTGCTTTTTTATACTGTAGTAGCGTTCGTTGATTCCCTTATAGTCCTATTTTAGTCTATAGTAGAATCCGTGATTCCTACTGAGGCGCTTTCTCGGCAAAGTTTGGTATTGTGTGTTTTTGCTGTGAACTTCATTGACGGACAACAAAAATAATTCAATTATATAAAGGAGTAATATTCTATCGTGGTAAGTTTATGTTATCTTATTTAGACATTTAATATTTCGATCAATGCTGCAAAAAGCACGTGCGACTAAAGTTTTACTGATAGAATAGTATTTGATTTGCTTAGTATTTTCAATGCGCCCTCGATTAATTGAGTTTTGAATAAAATATATTGATATTATAAAATTAAATTCACAGACATTTCTACTTTAGAGCCATTAAGTACATCCGTGGGTCTTATCGGCTCACTATAGTACCACCGACTCCTGTCATGTCAAAGTTTGAGTATAAAAGTAACTGTTCACTTCCTTTATGTGCTTTTTTATCCTATGACCGATCTACAAACTCCATTATAGAAAGTTTCGGCCATATAAAAGAGTCATAGTCACAACTATCGTACGAGCCTATAATAGGGATTCAAAAACAATTAGAACACTTTTAAGTACTATAAAAATGTCCTAAAAATCGATTATAAAACAAAACCGCTCTATTACGGCGTCATTATGGCTACTAAAGACCATGTACTATAGGAGTGATTTGTGGAACCACAATATCGCAAAAACCTTGTATAGTAG
Source organism: Aethes cnicana (assembly GCA_963971205.1). Classification (NCBI taxonomy): domain Eukaryota; kingdom Metazoa; phylum Arthropoda; class Insecta; order Lepidoptera; family Tortricidae; genus Aethes; species Aethes cnicana. The sequence goes on from OZ020274.1 coordinate 15,551,192, forward strand.
AACGTTCATCACTGCTAAAACGCAAGATTTATAGCGGTTGTCCGGGAAACTTTATAGCGCAAATTAGATACATAATGGTGATTTCAATCACTTTTATACAGTAACATAGCTCTTTAGTGGCTATATTTGAAGATTTTATAGCACTTGACTATAATAGCCCTATAAAATGGTTCTATAAACCTTTACATCAACAATTTATAGGATAATTTGGCTCTTTAGCTTATAGAGCAAGAATGTGTTCCCAAACGCCTTTATACAACTGGTAGTCACCGCTAAGACCTTTATACGACGTTTACTGGACCTTTTAGTGATGATAACCCAAGTTATAGGGCCAAAATGTTACTTGGGTAAGGGGTCCTTGTTATCTCGGTATTTGCGTCTTGACATATTTTTTATTTATTTAAAATTAGGATCGTGTTTCACATAAACATTACAAGTAGGTTATGTTTTACATTATTTAGTCCTAGGTAACTTTTATTTAAGTATAAGGATTTTAAATAATAAATGCGAAATTGCATGGCTCAGATGAAAACGTAACCTAATATCATTTAATATATTTTTTTATTCCTCAAGAAGAAGAAAAAAGTATTTAAATTTATTTCTCACTAGCTTCTGCCCGCGACAGAGGACCATTTTCATTCCGGAAAGAAGCATAGTTCCCGCGGGAACGCGATAACCGACATCCACGCGGGCGAAGTCGCGGGCAGAGGTTAAAGTAGGTAGGTAACTAAATAAAAATTCGTATTCGAGAAAATTTCATGTCTTTAAATTAAGGGATGATTTCTGGCATAAGAACTCTACCATGACATTTCCAGTGACTCAAATTTGCTCTTATTCATTCACTAGCTTCTGCCCGCGACTTCGCCCACGTGGCATTCGGTTATCGCGTTCCCGCGGGAACCATTCCGGGATGAAAAGTAACCTACCTCCTTTCCCGGGACCCCAATTATCTCCATGCCAAATTTCATCTCAATCGGTCCAGCGGTTAAAGCGTGAAAAGGTAACAGACAGACAGACAGAGTTACTTTCGCATTTATAATACTAGCTTCTGCCCGCGACTTCGCCCGCGTGGAATTCGGTTATCGCGCTCCCGCGGGGACTATGCGTTTTTCCGGGATGAAAAGTAGCCTATGTCATTTCCCGGGACCCCAACCATCTCCATGCCAAATTTCATCTCAATCGGTCCAGCGGTTGACGCGTGAAGAGGTAACAGACAGACAGAGTTACTTTCGCATTTATAATATTAGTATGGATCCCAACCCGTTTTTTATACATTCATTAGGTTCAATTCAACACTGCTTACACAACTTACAAACTTAAATTTTATCTTTGTATAGTTCGTTGTTTTGTACAATATCTACGCTTATCTATTATACTTAATATAAAACAGCGCTATTTCAGTTTGACTGTAATTTTAATGACTACAACGCTAATTAAAATAATCAATTTACAATAATCTTTTCTATTGTAACCTGCTATTTGCCCTCTATCCATGCATCAAAATCACCAACACATTAATTTAACATAGAATTTCGTTCACACGTTCTCTTCAGCTCTTTGACCGCTTAAAAACCAGTTTCAAAAACCTGAAAAGAGCGAGTCACTTATATGAAGGGTTCCGGACCATACCTAAGTAATTAATTCAGATTTCGAAGAAAAATACGCTCATTTTTAGAGTTCCGAACCTCAAGAGGTAAAAACGGAATCCTTATAGGATCACTCGTGTGTCTGTCCGTCTATCTATCTATTTACCTCTTCACGCTTCAACCGGTGCGGTGTGTTGATGAAACACGGACGGATTGGGGCAAGTTTTATGTCAGAAATAATATGAGTAGTGTAGCGATGCATTCCTGTAACTTGTGTAAATACTGAATAATTAGAATAGAATAGAATAGAAGATAATTTATTGCAGTATAAGCTTACACAAAAATACAACATACAAGGAAGAAGAAATATAATGGCAGAGCTTATTTGCTAATTATATACTAACTATACTGAAAAGAGTGAACACTCAGCGTTATGCCGGGCACTACTAGAGCATCCGACGCTGGTCTTCCGTGAACACCAGTAGGGAGCGCAGTTGTGCGCAGCTGCTAAAATAATTTCGTAGACAAATACTGACGACTAACAATTATAATTCAATTTAAAATATTTTGTTCGCTACAGTATACTCTATGAGAGGAGGCCTGTGCCCAGCAGTGGGACGCAAATAGGCTGTAGTAGTAGTAGAGTATACTCAATTTTATTTATTTTCTAATTGCTAATGCGAAAGTAACTGTCTGTTATTTTAATCTTCTGAACAACTAAATTCGGATTTTATATTTATAAAACTAACTTTTAAACATTTCAAGAAGACCTATATCCTAAAGAATCAACGGTGTTAAGTAACACAAGTCATAATCGTTATCCTTATATGCATTAATGGGTTAAAATGATGTAACAGCCGGCAATGCCCCTTGGCTGAAGGTCGCCGCGAACTCGCGTCAGACCGGATCCGTTGTGCAACTCTCACTCTCTCTTTCGTAGTGAAAGGACTGGATCTACTTAGCAATTGGAGGATTTTTGTTAATTTGTAAGTGTAATAGGTATATGGATTAGCAAAATAGGGGTCGTAGAAATTCATCATGTCAGCTGAAAGGCGTCCACGCTGAATGTAGATCGCGGGAATAGGTGGATGCGGGCAGCATACGACAGGCTACATGTCTCACTGTGTTTTCGGCAACTTCTCTGTACAAATCCAAATTGTATGTAATGTTTTTTTGTTGTTTTTGTTGGTTTCAGTGGCGAGACAAGGGGGAGGTCTATGTCAAGTACCTACCTAGAATGACTAATATATACATATCTAAAACAAAATGAAGATTTAAAATTGTCGTATTTTTCTTAGTGCTGTGCTAGGTAGTAATATTGAAATGTTACCTCAACTTAAAATTAGATTTCAATGACCCTGTTTGTAAAATTTACTGAAATAAAAATGACTTAGTTTCAAACATTATCATGAAGAGATACATGGCATAAGGATGAAGTTACAAGACGGGTAAATCACTCGACACGATTTAATTTTATTATTTTTACATTGCATAAGGTACATGGTTTCAAATGTATTATTTTAAATTACATTGTGACCATGTAAGTACATGACAAAAAAGTAGGTGCAGGCGTATTTCGATGTTTTTTTGGCGACAGGACAGGACATAACTATCATTAAGTACAAAAATAAAAAAACCCTAAATAACTAAAGAGACACCTGTCCTCAAATCACAACCTAAATTTGTAAAATAGGGGTTGCTAACCCGTAACACGGCTTAGGAACCGAATAGGGGAGGCGACAACTTTTTTTTTCTTAGTCTATCAGGAAGACTATTGAAAAGTATTGGACACGTGTTTTTTCTTTTTTCACGTAATCAAACTTATACGGAGATATATTGAGTTGAAATGTCGCGTGACGTCACGGTTAGGTACGATTTATACCTAACGGTGACGTAGTCAGCCCCCACTCTCCAACTTTAATGCGTTTTAACTTAGACATTCTTTGTTAATTTGATAAAACAAAAAACACGAGTCTAATATTTTTTTATCACCTGACTGACGGACTAATTAGAATTTCGATTTCTTCACCTTGTCGTCATCCCTATTAGACTCAGTATCTAAATCTAACTACCGTGATAGATTACAAATCGATGTAATTACTAATAGCCAGTATATTATGGGTCAAATTCAGATTCTTGACCGGTGGCAATGACCTTTACGAGTACGTGTGGATTTTTTTAAAGGTTGACGTACATTTCGATTTTTTTACTGAGTTGGACAAATATAAAGTTAAATAAAGTTGAATAGGTTGTAAGTGATATTGAAATCACGGTAAGATTATTTTAAGACTGAATATTGGTTTTTTAACGGCATTTATTACAGTGATGGATTTTATGCCATATAGGTATATAACAAGCCAACTGCATAAAAAATAGAAAACAAGACTATGTAGTAGCCACTAAGAACGTACCGCTATTTACTCTTACTTACATACATATAATAGGCATGACGACAGGGTGAAGAAATCGAAATTCTAATTAGTCCGTCAGGCAGGTGATAAAAAAATATTAGACATGTATTTTTTGTTTTATCAAATTAACAAGGAATGACTAAGTTAAAACGCATCAAAGTTGGAGAGTGGGGGCTAACTACGTCACCGTTAGGTATAAATCGTACCTAACCGTGACGTCACGCGACATTTCAACTCAATATATCTCCGTATAAGTTTGATTATGAGAAGAAAGAAAAAATACGTGTCCAATACTTTTCAATAATCTTCCCGATAGACTAAGGAAAAAAAAGTTGTCGTCATCCCTATTTCTATTGTATTCTCTATTTCATCTAATACCTATATAAAATTCTCGTGTCACAGAGTGTTTGTAACCAAACTCCTCCGAAACGGCTCGACCGATTCTTATGAAATTTGGTGTATGTTCAGTAGGTCTGAGACTGAGAATAGGACGTAAGCTGTTTTTCATACCCAAAAAAAATATCTAAGGCGGTACGAAGTCAGCTAGTTTTTCTATAAAAAGGATTGGCCAAAATGCGTGGAAGAAGAGGGAGGCCTTTGCTCAGCAGTGGGACAGTGCAGGCTAGATAAATAAATAAATGAATCTTTATTTCCGATATAGATGGATACTTTTTGTACAAACTACGAGGTCAAGTAGCTAACCTGCGTCCCTGCCACATTTAGTTCCTTCCAAATGGTATTCAAAAAAAATGTACGCGGAAATGGGAAAAGTAAGAAGGTGAGGAAATACGGTGAATTTTTTAAAGTTACATTATTTGCATGAAGCCGTCCTATCTTTTTTGGCACTTGGATAAATTGTGTAGTATCATAGCATGAGCTAATAATAATGTCGGGGAAAATGCAAACGAATTCGTCAATATACTCATATATGAAAAAATATTACTTATAACGACCTAGATGGCGTGGAGTCGGAGCAACTTTAAATTGCTCGCTGTAATCTGATATGTAACTAATACAACTTGAAAAGTCGAGCCATTTGATTGTTGCCCGAAATTATAAGCGCTGTAAGTTGGAGTAAAACCGATTGGAAGAGATTACCAAGAAATGGAACAAAAAGTTGGTTTTACCATATCCATAGGTCCCTTATGACCAACTAATAGTTTAAAATAATCTTCCTTATAAAAGACATAAACGGGCGATTTTGAGGAATTATTTTATTCCGAAATTTAAAAAATGTGAGCCATAAATGACTTTCGCGTACTCGCAATTAAATCTAATAGGCTTCTTAACTAAATATAGAAAAATTACAAATGTAGAGCCCTAAGAGATTTATTACTGACATTCATTTAATCCTCTATTTGTCAAGTCGGTTAACAAGCGTATTTCCCTCTGGGAAATTCTTAAGTTATAAAGTCTTATCTACGATAATGTTAGGTACCTAACGTAATACGTACCATCAGCAGAGTTTAAATTACATGCACTATATTTTTACTGTTTGTTCTAGAACTAACAATAAAACTAAGATTATGTACTATTCCACTTTTCGACCTTTTCGTTTATTATCAGATAAAAAATACATTTCCTTAACTGCGTAAGTTTTACGACAGACCACAAACGACCGAGTGTTAAAATTTATGAACTTTAGATTAAAAAATGTGCACTATCTATTTACGATAAAAAAACAACTACTTGTAAAAAATGACGCAATAAATGAATGGAAAATATCTACCATTTTATAGCATACAGCGCATCCAACACGCGAGTTGAAAATTCGATCGCGGTCACGAACGCTACAAGTTTCCGCGCTCGAGCGTCCGGAACCAACCGCCGCGACCGAGCCACGCGGGCTACTGAGGGCGGGAAATGCGATACCGTGTATATAAACAACATAATACAGTACAGGGGCGAGATGCAGATGAAAACGGGACGCGGAAATGGGTAGTCAGAAGGTGAGGAAGTGCGGTGAATTTTTTAAAGTTGCATCATTTGCATAGACATAAATAATACTTCGTATGGACCCGGCCTAACGTAGATACATGTCATGTTTCCCCACTTCATTGGTGTCCAATCCAAAGTTAAACTTATATCGTGACACTAAAGCTGGGTCACATTTTTTCAACAACGAGACGAGTTTTTAGATACTGAGAAACAGTCTCGAAAAAAGTTTTTTTATAAACGCTTATTGTCACGCACGCTCGGTGACAGAACTTTGGATTGGACACCGTGGAAGTGGGGACATATTACGTGTACGTTAGACCGGGTCTATATTATTTACGTCTATGATCATTTGCATGATAAATATGAAGGAAGCCGTGGTGGCCTTGTGGTTCCACCTACCGCCTCTCATGCTGAGGGTCGGGGGTTCGATTCCGGCTCGCACCTGTAAGTTTACTTATGTGCGAAATTCAATTTGATTTTACCACCGAGCTTTTCGGTGAAGGAAAACATCGTGAGGAAACCTGCACGCACCTGCGAAGTAATTCAAAGATGTGTGTGAAGTCCCCAATCCGCACTGGGCCCACGTGGGGACTATAGCCCAAACCCTCTCGTGATGAGAGGAGGCCTGTGCCCAGCAGTGGGCCGTAAATAGGCTGTTGTAGTAGTAGTAGTAGTATTTGCATGAAGCCGTCCAATATTTTTTGGGACTTGGATAAGTTGCGAAACATCATAGCATGAGTTAATAACTGTCGGGAAAAAGCAAATGAATTCGCCAATAATCGTGAGGTATGAAAATATTAGTACCGTATTTAATTTTTATTCCTTACATAGTGTTGTTAGTTAGTTACAGGACGACCTAATAAAAGCGTTGTAAAAATATTGCTATTTCTTACGAGTAGCTATTTCTCACATTTTGGCATCAAACATAATTAATGTGTCCTACATTATTTTAATCTTCGTTATTTTTCAGATAGTATATTTAATGAGTGAAGTACGTTTTTTTCTGGCGATAAATTCCCTCACTTAGGGAACGATATTTCATTGTTGACAAAGTGACATCACAAATGCTTTCTCCGTGCGAATCGTGCGATACACGCAATACTCTCGATTTGATCTGTATTCCGCGTGTACTGCGCACGTGCGCTGACGTGACTCAAATTTGAATTTGGAACAAAATTAAATTCGCACCATATTTATGGCTTTTATAAGGAAATCGAGAGTGGCCAGGACGGTCCCTTTTAACTTTTTAAAAGGTCCCTTTAGAGGAAGTATCTTTTAATTGAATTGAAAAATATAATGTTAGGATCACATCACAACCATGTAGTAAGTAGACTCAACAAATGTTCGTACTTCGCGTGCCATAAAAACTCACAAAGTTTGGACAAAAATCCAAACTCTGCTCAGTCACACTCGGGCTGTTCAGGCTGATGTTTTTCACTCAAATAGAAGATAAAAGAATCAATTTCTGATCGGCCCCTTTGAATCGGTCCAACGCGACGGTTATATTTCCCATCAAAATTGATTCTTGAACTCTAGTAGGTGTCAAAGAAATCAGCACGCTTGGTTTTCATACAAGCGCCTTCGCTTGTTTCTTCTAGTTCTATTGAACTTATATGTCTGTGGTTAGGATTTTCCGTGACTAAAAAACAAACTAACTTTTCAATAGGAACCATAGACATAAATAATACTTCGTATGGACACGGCCTAACGTAGAGACGAGTTTTAGATACTGAGAAACAGTTTCGAAAAAAGTTTTTTTAAAAACGCTTATTGTCACGCACGCTCGGTGACTTTGGATTGGACACCGTGGAAGTGGGGACATATTACGTGTACGTTAGACCGGGTCTATATTATTTACGTCTATGATAGGAACCCAGTTCTTATAACTGACATAAGTTTTAGGTACCTATTTATAACTCTAGCCGACCCCGCGGACCGCTTTAGATAAAATTTTTTTGGTATGAAAAATAGCTTACGTCCTATTCTCAGACCTACTAAACATACACTCCAAATAAGAATTGGTCGAGCCGTTTTTGAGGTGTTTGGTTACAAACACTGTGACACGATAATTGTATACATATATTAGATAGGTGAATCTGAGATAATTTATTATAGATATTCAAAACGTTTCAAATCTAACTTTAAGAGAACAGTGTGCAGTTGCTGTATCTGCTGTCTGCCGAAATATGGAACTCGTCCAGCGCTCCAGATTCACAAATGCTCATCTAGACCCGGTTCCTATACCACAAAACGGTTAAAAATTGACAGATTGTCTATGGAGCAAATGTCAAACTTTAACCGTCCTTAGTATGGAGTGTGGAATGTGTCTTGGTAAGGAGCGCAATCTTATATGGCGAAACAGTTGAAAACGTGTCCAGCGGATTTGATAAGCAACAAAACAAAACACACTCTCCTCACAGCCGTCTTCGCGGCGTTTTCGCCTCAGCAGCCTCATCTGAAGGCGCTACTGCAGACTATCCGCCTCGGTGGCTTGACACTGCTGGCGACCGCAGCGCCCCCAACCTACCCGATTTGGTGTCCACTTTTGGAGCTATAAAGATTGCGCTCCTTTACTTCAACCCTCCATAGTCCTTAGGCAAAACGAGGCGTTGTTTGGATGTAGGAACCGGGTCAAACCGTTATCATCGGCTATTGCTATTGGTAGCCTGTAGACTGTTATAGTGTTTGCTATGGTTACCGGGGTCTGCTGCGGGTCGGCCCTGCGCGGGCGCAGGTCGATGGTGTGGAAGCCGTCGTCCACGCCCTCGAAAGCCTTGTTGACCACGCCCGCCTCAGACATCCTGCTGTCTGCAACAAATAAAGTCTATGAATAAAGACTAAATGGAGGGTTTTTCAAAAACGTAGGTCAAGAGGCGGGAACCTCACTGCGGCGTGCGGTGCAGAATAAAGTACCTAAATCACCTGTGGCTGCCACTGTCATCAAAGTCGTAGAACCGAACGTGTCGATACTATATATAGCGCCCACATATCCTCCTTATAGGAAGATAGATATTGCTGTTCATTTGAAAATGTGTATCGGAAGCGCCAAAAAAATGGGTGTGGCTGTGTCTGTTGAAATGAGACAATCCACTTTTTAGGGTTCCGAAGTCCACAAGGAACCCTTATAGTTTCGCCATGTCCGTCCATCCGTCCGTCCGTCTGTCCGCACTATTGCTCGGAGATGCTTAGTTCTAGAAAGCTGTAATTTTGCATGAATATATATATTAGTTACGCCGACAAAGTGGTACAATAAAATTTTGAAATATATTTTTATTAGGGTACCCGTACTCGTAAAGTGGGAATGTATTTTTTTTTCTTGCGTACCCCTTGATGTGGGTTATCATTGAATAGGTCTTGGAAAAACATTGTGAGTTTGTTACAACCATTTTTTGATAAGCTTTAAAGTGCTATTTTTTGGTAGAGTAAAGTGCCCCCCCCCCCCCCCCCCTGCCAGCTAAATGGTGGATTTCAGATAGCTGAAAAAAATCATGGCGGTGGCATATATAACGTAGTTGAAAGGAAAACTATCACAGCTAAGAAGGCTATACAAGTTTCCGGGTCATAGTCGACCAACTGCAAGCAAGCAAAAATGAGCTGACTATACTACTGAGCGGCAGGGGCGTCGTCGGGCGGGCACGTCATACCGCAGCCTAGCTAAGAGGCAGTCTTAGAAAGGTACTAAAGCATCGTCAACTTCGGAACCCTATAGATTGCGCTTGGTTTTTTTTCATAACACCAATATTATCGGCAATACCTCTGCCAGTATTGATTCATTAAATTTATTGACTCATTAAATAAGTAAATAGGTAGTTAATAGGGCCAATGCCTCATTTATAAGCAGGCTATCTCGATATGTCGAAACTATCGCCTGGGAACCAGAACTATGCGCACGCGCCGGCTCATAGAAAAAGGGCGTAAGAAGTTTACTGGTTTACGATAGCATAATGCTACTTTAATTGTGGAAGTAATGCGGTCGTAATAGGGATGACGACAGACAGGGTGAAGAAATCGAAATTCTAATTTGTCCGTCAGTCAGGCAATAAAAAAATATTAGACACGTATTTTGTGTTTTATCAAATTAACAAAGAATGACTAAGTTAAAACGCATTAAAGTTGGAGAGTGGGGGCTAACTACGTCACCGTTAGGTATAAATCGTACCTAACCGTGACGTCACGCGATATTTCAACTCAATATATCTCCGTATAAGTTTGATTACGTGAAAAAAGAAAAAATACGTGTCCAATGCTTTTCAATAATCTTCCTGATAGACTAAGGAAAAAAAAGTTTTTCCGAAATTTGAAGCAGCGGCTCTACTGTAGGTGATAATATTTTTGTAATTTCTTGTAACATCGCCTTGGTTTTTAACTGTAATGATGTTATAATGTTGAATAAATAAATACAAGGACAGAAGACCTTATTCATTGGGTCTTCTGTCCAAAATTTAAGTGTTCTTTACTGCACACTCTATTCACATATCTGCGTCGCTACCGTCGGTCCTATTTGGGATATGGGATCTCCCCATATCCCGAAATAGCGGTTGATTATCTCCCTTTTTATCAAGAAATTATGTAATTTAGTGATATATTCGGGGAAATAGATGTTCTGTTTCAAAATTAAGGACTCTATCGGGATAATAGTCATTTATTAATTTAAATTTAGGTTAAAATTTAGGAATATGGGATGTCATATATGTCTATTTATAAACTAGAATCTCTCTCTCTCTAATACCTATAATATATCTGGAATGAACTTTACAACTCGACGCCTTGTAGATTCGTTCACCAGCCACCAGCAGGTACCGGCCACGGTGGCAGCAATAGCAAAAGATCATCACAAAGCGTGATCGCTCACCAATCGCCATCGATCCGTTCCGGTGAGTGCGCCGACGCACAATGGTCGCACCTTGCGTGGGGCAACGTGAACGTGCATCCGATTTCGACAGGCTTGTATTGATTGGTAGGTTGCTATTGGAACACGGTCACATAACACAGTCACTGTATAAGTACTAGGTATTTGCGAATTGCGATACGATATAATCCATGGAACACGGTGCTATCCTCCTATGATATAAATTAGCGTTGGGATAAATATTAGCAATATACTCGTATATGTAGAAATTGATGATAAATATTGCAATGTTAGATATTTAGGTACACCAACTAATACTATAAATATGACAATATGTGGCAATTTTGAAAAAAGGCCTTCTACTTGAGTTTGTTGCGGCGTTTCTTCTCAAGCAATGGGTCTAGGAAGCGCTGGTAAATTCTTTTTCTGACGTGTAAAAGTGTCCCTATGTGGCCAATTTGCTGAATAAATGATTGAATTTTAATTTGACTAATTATAGAAGTCTATAGGCCCCGTTATTAAATGATTATATTTAAACGGCTAAGATTAGGTTTGGAGATAGAGACAAAATGGGCATGTTAAATATAGGTTAGAATTTTATCCCATAATAAATCTTATTTGGGAGGTGAAAATGAAGTGGAAATGAAATTCAACGCACACGAAGTTACATTCAACATTCAGACACAAAGACAACTTCATTGCCCTATGATATATAATGACCATTGACCTATAACATATGGACGAGCAGTGCTTAACAGAATATGTCAAAATATATGGAGCAAACTGACATTAGAAAATACGATCAAATATGCTAATAACGCCTCTTTATAATATGTGTCAAGATAAATATACAAAAGTAAACCTAACACTGTAAGACTTAAGTGTCAAATTTACTGAGCGCCAAACGGGTGCCCGCCTTGATCGGGCACCCGTTTTGACGGGCCATTTTTCTCCGGCTGATTGTGAATCTTTACTTATAATTGATCAATGGACAACTTACACAAATTCACAAAGGTACCGCATTGGTAGGTAGTCTTTAAAGAAAGTGAAAGTGGGTTGGTGCTATGTTGTCACACTCTATAGGTACAACCGGCAAATCGCGATATTCCGCAATTTGGCATGAGTCCATGACTCAGCATTGAGACTGGCTGGTCAAGTTTTGAAAACGTCATAATCATAAATTATGAACAGTGAGATATAAATTGTTTGAGCTGAATTTTTTTTGCCATTGATGTTATACTTTTACGAGACCGATTTTGACCCTGTATGGAAAATCCTATTATGCAAAGTGACCAATTTTCATTGCTGTTGAGTTTAGTTATGTAATGGAAGTGCGTTAAATATGTTGAAAAATCTTTTTGTAAGTTACACATTAAGTTACAAAAAAGCCGTGGTGGCCTAGTGGTTCGACGTACCGCCTCTCATGCCGAGGGTCGGGTCGATTCCGACTCGCACCTCTAAGATTACTTACGTGCGAAATTCAATTTGAATTTACCATGAGCTTTTCGGTGAAGGAAAACATCGTGAGGAAACCTGCACGCATCTGCAAAGTAATTCAAGGATGTGTGTGAAGTCCCCAATCCGCACTGGGTCCGCATGGGGACTATAGCCCGAACCCTCTCATGATGAGGGGAGGCCTGTAGTAGTAATAAGTTACAAATTAAACTAACACAGGCAGTACTGACACACAATGTGGCCAGACTTCTTAATAAGCTAGATACGATACCATACGTGACAAATATGACCATACCTAAGTTTACTCTGTCCATAACACTGCCTACTCACGTCGTGTATCGAAGACATTCACTACTATTGGAAATAGTAGATTGTATGACTAGGGAGCAAAAAGGTATATTTTACCGCGGGTGACGGATTGAATCCAGAGCGACGCAAAAGATTCCAGAATAGAATCCCGAGCGCAAGCGAGGGATTCTAGCGTGGAATCTTGAGCTAGCGAGGGATTCAAGCTTTGTCACCCAAGGCATAAATAAGTTTGCTACCGTGTTGTACACTCTGCTTTTCACCCCTCCTATGAGAAAATCATTAGATCATTCGTTCATTATTGTCTTTAAATTAAGTAAAACAAAAAAATAATACATTTAGAAACAAACAAGGTTAAAAAGACCGTGTGTTTCGCGCGCTTATCATAAATTCATAGGTAGAAGGCGAAAATGGCTTCCATATTGGAGAATCTGTAACTACTTCATTGTAGGTATTTATATTCTGTCATGCTCGCACGCGTTGCGTTCATAATAAATAGGTAGGTAAATTTTAACAAATGTGAAATAAAGTACATTTTATGACAACTTCGCACATACTGTATCACGCAAAGTTTTTTAATACATTTGCGATAAAATGAAAAAGGGCAGTGCAATTCATATTACGTACTTACATAATATTCCTTTGGAATTCTCAGAGGTGTTGATTCCAATACATTGCATCACCTAAATCACTTTTTGATTTCATTCATTTTCTACGAAATAATTCATAACACTACATAAGGTACGTTTTATTTTGGAAATTAAGTGTAAAATAATACGGCAAGGAAATGAGGGCGCACGAAATTCGCGGGTTCGAGTTTTTTTTTAAATTCGATCACACGACGAGTTTGCGAGGAATGCTACGGCATTGGCCTGCACCATTCAGCCAAATTGAAAATAAAAAATAGAAAATAATTTATCAAAAGTAAGTATATATCTATGAATTTATGGATTTTTAGTATGTGTAATAAAGTATTTATGTAAAATGCCGATATATAAAATTCTAAATACGAAAAAGACGCGACTTTTGAATGCAACTTTTTACAGTCTCCGCAGCTCCTGCACTGAACGCACTGCTAAGACGTATTTTGCTCCCTGTTAGCGGGGCAGAAATGGAAAAAAATTAAAAAAAAGCGAAGAGGGAGCAAAATCGCATTTTGCTCCCTCTAAACGGGGAACAAAAGACTTCTTTTCGCATAGGAGGGGTGAAAAACTTATTTATGTAATCAAGGCGTTTTTTATTAGAAATGGGTATGGAAGTATACTCATAAACAAAAGGGTTCACTGAAAATCTAACTGTAACTTTATTCAAATATTCATGTTAAAAGATGAATCTAAATTACTTCTTGCTTCTTTAAATGAAGCTTGGAATTTGGATTTGGGGGATCATAGGATATCCGTGTCCATGGGCCGTTAGTGACCGCTTATCATCAGGTGGTCCGTGCGCTCGTTTGCCTATACCAATGACATAAAGAGATAGTACTTACAATGTTAATGTTATTTTAATGTTGCATTGTTGAACGTCACTAAGGTCTACTAACATACATTCGAATCTTATCAGAGCAAATATGGTTTATAATATGTGTGTACCTATCTAACTATCTAGATATATAATTTGTGTTGTGTGGTGTATCCAATCCGCACTGGGCCCGCGTGGGGACTATAGCTCAAACCCTCTCGTGATGAGAGGAGGCCTGTGCCCAGCAGTGGGACGCAAAAAGGCTGTAGTAGTAGTAGTAGTAGTGTGGTCTATAGTACGTTTTGCGAAGCTAGTAATTACTCACTGACAGAACAGTAACTTGCATAAGTAGTTATATGTAGACGACAGGTTTGGCTCAGTTGGTAGTGACCCTGCCCACTGATCCGATTGTCGCGGATTCGAATCCTAGGGGCAAACTTAGTGTGATGAGCATGAATGTTTGTTCTCGGGATGTTAGTATTTATTTATATGTATGTATTTCTCTATATAAGTATTTATATCTAGCACCCATAGTACAAGGTCTAATAGGGATGACGACAGGGTGAAGAAATCGAAATCCTAATTAGTCCGTTAGTCAGGTAATAAAAAAATATTAGACACGTATTTTTTGTTTTATCATATTAACAAAGAATTACTAAGTTAAAACGCATTAAAGTTGGAGAGTGGGGGCTAACTACGTCACCGTTAGGTATAAATCGTACCTAACCGTGACGTCACGCGACATTTCAACTCAATATATCTCCGTATAAGTTTAATTACGTGAAAAAAGAAAAAAATACGTGTCCAATACTTTTCAATAATCTTCCTGATAGACTAAGGAAAAAACCGGCCAAGTGCGAGTCGGACTCGCGCACCGAGGGTTCCGTACAAACCTGCAAGGTTTACAAAGTTTATATTTATTAAAAAATATATATTTTGTAATGTAACTAAAAATTTAAGGTTTTCGGAATTTTTCCTTTATGTGTGCTATAAAACGTTGCTTCATGCCAAATTTCAAGATTCTAGGTCGACTGGAAGTACCCTTTAGGTTTTGATTCCCTTGCGAGTACTTGCGAGTTTCAAAATATGCAGCTTAAATTGCTGTTTCTTTTGATTGCGTTGACATAGAAGTTTGATTTTGTTACAGCTTAAAGGTATTATAGACCTGAGTATTTGGTATGAATTTCAATTTAATACCTCTACGCGTTTATGAGGAAATGGGTAGTAAGGTTAAAATTATTAAAAAAAAATATATTATGTGATGTAACTAAAAATTTATGGTTTTCGTAATTTTTCCTTTATCTATGCTATAAGACGTTGCTTCGTACCAAATTTCAAGATTCTGAGTTCACGGGAAGCACCCTGTAGGTTTTGATTCCCTTGCAAGTGTCGAAAATTTGCGGCATAAACGGCTGTATCTTTTGATTGCGTTGGCTTAGAAGTTTGATTTTTTCACAGCTTCAAGGGACAGTAGACCTGAGTAATTGATATAAATTTCAGCTTCATACCTCCACGCGTTCCTGAGAAAAAGGGTCTTGACAGACGGACAGACGGACAACAAAGTGATCCTATAAGGGTTCCGTTTTTTCCTTTTGAGGTACGGAACCCTAAAAACAGCTGTCGTCATCCCTATTGTGTGAAATGTTCCAAGATATTTATTTATGTATATGTAAGACTTACTGCGTCATTCCATTTAACGCTGTAAGTAGTTCGTTGGAAATTATGCTCCTATATAATATATTACTCTTCAATAAATGGCTTTAAAATGTCCAGTCTTTAATTAACCTCGTTTGTAATTGAATGTATCACTCCACTCCACGATAAAAAATACCTACCTACTTAACGTCCAACGCATTGAGCATTGCGCCGCTCTAGTAGGTATCCTATTAAAAAATCTCTTGGAGTGTTTACGAATTGCGTTTAATCCGAATCCGATCACATCGATCTGAAGTTTGGATACTATATCAATAAACCTTTATTTATCCCTTACAAAACATTCATTTCATTTGTTAGTATCTACTTATAAGTATATTAGTATTTAAGTATTTTCTTATATGTAGATAATTTCTTAGTTATAAGGGCCGCCTTTTGCGGTGAAAGCCTGAAGTTTGGATACTAATACAGATTGGAGACTTCACACACATCCTTGAATTACTTCGCAGATGCGTGCAGGTTTCCTAACGATGTTTTCCTTCACCGAAAAGCTCAGTGGCAAATTCAAATTGAATTTTGCACATAAGTAAACTTAGAGGTGCGAGCCAGAATCGAACCCCCGACCCTCTGAATGAGAGGCGGTAGGTCGAAGGGGCTTTTTTAAGTTTGGATAGTCTCAAATCTCAATCGAATTATAAAATTCGGGTTTTAGTTCTCACCTTTCATCTGTATAGGTATGTATGTATAACAAGAAACTGACTGACTGACTGATTGTTCGATCAACGCAGAGCCGAAACTACTGGTCGTAGAGAGCTGAAATTTGGCATGCGGGTTCCTTAGGGAACGTAGGGGAGCACTAAGAGAGGATTTTGCGAAATTCCCACGGGAACGGGAAAAAACGAGATTTTACATTTCTGCGCATACGAAGTTGCGGGGAAAAGCTAGTACAAACATATAGGTGGGTAGTATACGTTGGTATAACGGATCATCATCATCATCATCATCATTTCAGCCGAAAGACGTCCACTGCTGGACATAGGCCTCCCCCAAGGCTCGCCACTCAGACCGGTCCTGTGCTACTTGCTTCCACCGGTTTCCCGCGACCTTCACGACGTCGTCGCCCCATCTTGTTGGAGGCCTACCGACAGCTCGTCTCCCGGTTCGCGGACGCCTCTCAAGAACTTTCCGACCCCATCGGCCATCAGTCTTGCGAGCAATGTGCCCCGCCCACTGCCACTTAAGGTTCGCAATTCTTCTTCTTGGTATAACGGATATTTCAAACTAATATTTCTCTGCTGTGGATCGGCTAGTGCGTCAACTCTCTTATTAGTATGCAAGTTGAATCGAAGATAAATAATTGCATTTATTCATGAGCAGTGCACGTGCATCCAACAACCCACCTGCACAAATAACTATTGCATATCCATACTAATAAACAAGTATAATAATGGGAAAATAGGTGTATCTCTCTCCTGGTACTGTACAGTTGGCTATACCAACTCTACAGTACCTTATCGCATTTTAACCACCAAACTGCTTTAGATGAAAAATTGTGTAAAGAAATGGAAATTCTGCAAACGATTAAATGAACCAATATGAATGAATAAGAGCAGTTTGAGTCACTGGAAAGGTCATAGTAGAGTTTTTATGCCAGAATTCATCCCTTAATTTAATAACATGAAAATTTCTCGAATTCGAATTTTTATTTAGTTCCTAATAGGGATGACGACAGGGTGAAGAAATCGAAATTCCAATTAGTCCGTCAGTCAGGTAATAAAAAAATATTAGACACGTATTTTTTGTTTTATCAAATTAACAAAGAAAGACTAAGTTAAAACGCATTAAAGTTGGAGAGTGGGGGCTAACTATGTCACCGTTAGGTATAAATAGTACCTAACCGTGACGTCACGCGACATTTCAACTCAATATATCTCCGTATAAGTTTGATTACGTGAAAAAAGAAAAAATACGTGTCCAATATTTTTCAATAATCTTCCTGATAGACTAAGGAAAACTGACGCGGTCTTAATTTTTTTCTGACATTTTCACCAATTGGGGTACAAGATTTAGTAAAAATGTCCAATTTAACTTCCGTCCGCGACTTCGCCGGCGTGGATTTCCGGTTATCGCGTGCCCGCGGAAACTATGAATTTTCCGGGATAAAAAGTAGCCTATGTCCTGCCCCGAGACTCCAGCTATCTCCATACCAAATTTCGTCAAAATCCGTTCAGCGGTTTAAAAGCGTGAAGAGGTAAATAAGTCACTTTCGCATTTATAATATTATAGTATTGATTACTGTGAGCACTGTATTCATTTTATTTATATTCTCACTCGTGACTTTGAGTGTATTACAATGAAGTAAATATGGCGTTTAGTTCTCAGGCTTTATCGCAGTCTGGGCATCTTAAGAAATAATAGTTTAACCACAGGTCAGCGGAGATAACTCCGTTTCCGCAATCTAACGAGTCTTTCGAGCGAAACGACCCATCATTCATTACCATTTCATTACCATCCCATCCATATTATGACAAGCTAATTATCATACAATTAATTGTGATGAGAGGACTGTGCCCAGTAGTGGGACTTGATTGAGAAGTTTGTGGTCGATTGCCGCGACACTACTCTCTATTCGAAGTTTTAAATAGGGAAAGAGACATTCACAATCCCTGCGCTCACGCGTACTTTAAGCAGCTAGATTTAAAGTTCAATTTATATTTGGCTTTATATTTTGTATATAATAATTATAAAAGAAAAATCTGTGTTAAAATTAGCAACAAAATGTTGTCATTGATTTTCATTATAAACATATAGGTATTATCAGCCCACGGTTGAATAGAAGCCTTTATTATTTTAATGAATATCATTAATTTATTAAGAAGAAGAAAATCCATTCATTTTAATGAAAAACTTTGCTAGAAAGCAAAGTAAGCTCTCATTTTGAGCCCGTTTATGTCTTACATATGAGTACGTGGCAAATTACAGTTTAATTTAAATATTACTCCATCCAAGCCTTAACGGCGGGTAAAACATGCCTCTACCCTAAGGGTCAATGCTATGGGGCACCTCTGTATTGGTACTAGTAGCCATGGTGATATACCCCATACCTAGCATTTGACGACCTAGTTATTATAGGGTGAGCGCCATTGGATAGGTTATACTTAGGATCTAGCCAAACTAGCGTGATGACTGGAACCGCATTCGGGAAGTTATAAAGTTATAGGGATTTCATAGGGAATCTATAGGGAAAGTCAAAACGTCGAGGCGTTGAAACTAAAATTTAAGCACCTAACTAGATTTAAAGTTCAATTTGAGTGCCGTAACGCTTTACCGTTCCCTATAGAATCGCTATGGTATGTCTATAGATTCAAAATTCATGAGTATTGTACTCCTCCGATATAGCGACGTGGTGGCCTAGTGGTTCGACCTACCGCCTCTAATGCAGAGGGTCGGGGGTTCGATTCCGGCTCGCACCTCTAAGTTTACTTATGTGCGAAATTCAATTTGAATTTACCACAGAGCTTTTCGGTGAAGGAAAACATCGTGAGAAAATCTGCACGCATTTGCGAAGTAATTCAAAGATGTGTGTGAAGTCCCCAATCCGCTCTGGGCCCGTGGGGACTATAGCCCAAACCCTCTCGTGATGAGAGGAGGCCTGTGCCCAGCAGTGGGACGCAAATAGGCTGTAGTAGTAGTAGTGTAGATATATTCGTCTTGAAGCCATGACTACCTAATACAGTCTGAGCACAACATTTTTTACTGTCACTGTCAAGGATAAAAAAATCGTCCTACGTAAATGTATTGTTGGTTGTAACTTGCCAGTAGGTAGTCAATAGCAAAATTAAGTGAACGTAGCTCTGATGTCATAAGTAGGTACAGTCGAGTTCATTAATACGTGTACACTTTTAGACCTTATTAGCCTTATTACAACGTGGTAAGGTGCAAAAGTGTGTATATTTTGGCGCACTCGACTGTACTAGGGCAGAGTGCTGGATGTAATAAATTGCAAATTTTACAAATATGGTAAAGAAAGTCTAGTTCCCGATAAGGTTTACTCACGACGTTTTTCTTCAGTGAAAAACATAGTACCTAGTACATTTAAAATTTACTAGCTTCTGCCCGCGACTTCGCCCGCGTGGAATTCTGTTATCGCGTTCCCGTGGGAACTATGCGTTTTCCGGGATAAAAAGTAGCCTATGTCCTTTCCCGGAACCCCACTATCTCCATACCAAATTTCATCCAAATCGATACAGCGGCAGAAGCGTGAAGAGGTAACAGACAGACAGAGTTAATTCCGCATTTATAATCTACTTAATTAATATTTAAAATTCTCGTGTCACAGTGTTTGTAACCAAACTTCTCGGAAACGGCTCGACCGATTCTTATGGAATTTGGTGTTTGTTCAGTAGGTCTGAGAATAGGACGTAAGCTATTTTTCATGCAAAAAAATATCTAAGGCGGTAAGAAGTCCGCCGGGTCATCTAGTATTAATATGGATATGGAATGGACATAGATAATATGGAGTCCGTACTAAAGTATCAGAGATAAACTACTAAGGCTAAGTTAAATTGTCTTATGCACCTAAGTACAGGTTTACACAACATAGAAGGCTTAAGTGCTTCACCGCGCACCTTCTAAGTTGTGTCGTGCTGTACCTACTTAATTAATTCCATTTTTAAACTAACAACCGATTGTTATTAAGTTATTATTCCAATCCTCTCATAATTTATGCGTGATGCGCGTATCATCGATCTCACACTGTAAACTGTAACCATATGTTTACTGCGCAAACAATGACAGAGAAGAACAATTAAAAACCTCAACTTAATTAAACAATGCTAACTTACATTAATAAAACTGCTTTCAAAATCCCATATCCTATAACACTGTGTACCTTGACACTAAAACTACACTTCACGATCACAAACAACACAACCTAATACTTAATCACAGACTTCTAAATTACAAACTGAAATTAAGATAACAAAACCTCGAACGCGTTCACGGTTTCATAACCAACAAACTAGTAACAACTCTGTCAAACACACTGGCCGAAAACACGCGTTTCATAAAACTTATTAAAAATAAAAGTAAAGTACTATAGTGCGACGTGTTTAAGGTGGCGTTGGAAAGCAGGCTGCGTGCGCTCGCGCACCTGTCCCGCGACCGACTGCGGTCAAGGACCCGTGGAACCGGAAGGGACGGCGGTTCTCATCTCGCGAGCATTTTTGCTGGTACAGGTGAGTTCATTAATATGTATACCTACACGACCTTATCACAACCGAGTAAGGTGAAATGGTGTGTACATATTGGAGATCTCGACTGTATAAAAAATTGTCATAAATAACACCGGGAAGAAGTGTGTTATATTTTTTTTATTTGTTGTAGAATAATAATAATGGCAGGTTCATAATGTCAAAACCATTCCTATTATACTCTCCTCACAGGTGTCATACCAAAATCTCTACACACAAGTCTTCAGACACTCAATGTTTCATCATCCACGTACAAACTTCTGCAAAAAGCAGTTATACTTAACACTTGC
The DNA here is from genome assembly GCA_963971205.1 of Aethes cnicana. Taxonomy (NCBI): domain Eukaryota; kingdom Metazoa; phylum Arthropoda; class Insecta; order Lepidoptera; family Tortricidae; genus Aethes; species Aethes cnicana. The sequence continues at coordinate 15,572,390 of OZ020274.1, forward strand.
CGCATAGTACGTAAATTCTTATCCATAGACTAAATAAGTAAAGTAAAAGCACTTGGCTTTGGCCCGTGCAATTATTACCTCTTCGGAGAGATTGAATAAGAATATATACCAGATAATAATCATTATAGATGCAGCGGATATTCGGTCGCTAACCGGATAGTAAACTAACACGTAATCAATAAAGAAATTAGGATGAATAAATAAATATATCAGCCAATAATCAGTTATTAATGACAATTTCATAAAGATCGCATTTTTCTCATTAGTTGAAACATAAAGTAAGCAAGCACTGACGTAAATGCGCTCTCACTCACCTGAATATTTCATTATTTTAAACTTATTACCTAGATCCTGCGGGAACACTATAGCCGGATTCCACGCGGACGAAGTTGCGAACAGAAGCTAGTCAATTTTAGATGTACTACTATGTTTTTCACTGAAGAAAAAAGTCGTGAGTAAACCTTATCGGGAAACTAGACTTTTCATCATATTTGTGAAATTATGGTGACATGGCTATAACTAATATAACCCGTGGCTAACCTTGATGCAAGCAGAAATTGGTGCAAGAGGACTCGTATCGAAATAAGGACTTTTCCCTACCATATCAAAACTCTCCTGCCTTTCCCAGCCTATGATTAGCGTTTGACAAAAGCCCGTAATATTCGACATGTCCCAGATCTAGAAAGCACAAAGCTCGCACTAATGGGAACCTTTCATCTTCGTGTTTACTCTACGCGAGATGGCTTTGCGGAGCTTTTTCTATGGCTTTCGGTTACCTGGATTAAGGTGGTCAGTGCTTTTGAAAGATTCTACGATTTACTTTAGGTATGTATAATGGAAGGTAGCTCGCGTAGACTATGATGGACCCGTGTTGTAAATTTTCTTCTTGCAATTTAAAACCAAATCCATAATACTTGTACAGTCAGCAGCAGGAATATTTAAGATTCATTGATATGTGTACACTTTTGGACCTTATTACGACGTAGTAAGATGCAAATGTGTTTAAGTACATATTGGCGAACTCGATTGTACACATTACACAGATTCGTCTTACAGGCATTGTTTAAGGCTAATCTCTAAAAAGACTACGGAACAGACTACCTGCTGCTGACTGTACCTTTCTAATTTATATATACGAAAGTAAGTTGTCTTTGTTTGTTTTTCAAGATACCCAACCAGCCTAACCGATCAGATTATATTCAATGTAGTATGGAAATCGTATATTAGACTGGCAACTCTGGCAAGGGCATATAATAGATTTTACGAGTACTCCGGTAATGAAAAAACTTACCGAAAAAAGTGCAAGTTTGATTTCCATGCAGGTGAATTCGCAGGCTAAAACTAGCCTGTATACCTACTTGAAAAACATATTATGGAATGCGTCAAAAAATATCATTGAACTACGCAAAGAAAGAAAGAACAACAGAAACAATAATAATAGTACGTGTGTTATGCTAAAATTTTCAAGAAAACAATGGAGTGCCGAATATGAAAACAGCAAATCTTTACAAATTAAAATTTCCGTTAAAATTAAAATGTATTTATTTAAATAAGAGTCTAGACATATATGACAATACTTTCTTGTAGAATACCTACATTTTGTTTCATGCTTCATCATTACCGGCACGTCACAGCTTCTTTTCACTAATGAATGACTAGTTAAACAAATTCATATTTATTCTCTTCAACACTATAAGTGCAAACAAACCTTGAGTAACTGGTTATTAGATTTAAGCTACGAGGAAACAGAAATAATGTTATATACAGTTAACTAAATAAAAATACCTAAACATGCAATGGGGGCTAACGCGTGAGGTCCAATAACATTCACTTTTCAATGGTTTTGGCGGGCTTCGTGATATAAATTATAAATTTCTTTACAGTACACTTGCTCTGAAAGTGTCTGGTGGCAAGGACCCACATAGGCACGTAAAGGGCTACTTACCGCACACGTGCGGTAAAGTAACTTTTTAATTTTCAAAATACATGCATAAGTATATACTGTCCATAATAAAGAGTTCCAATCAATAACATCTCAAGCTTGTTTTTACTCGCCATCAACCGTGTTTAAATAGGTATCAAATGAATTTATAAACGTAAACAATTTTCAGTTTAATATTAATTACAAGTAAAATATGTTAAATTGTATTATTTTACTACGATTAGTATAAACAATTATTTACACATAATTTCTCAAGTCCAATTCGGACTGACCGCTGCTAGACTTTTATATTATTATTATTTTTCAAATCAAAGGCGTTTTTTTAGTTTTAAACGGTTGCTAGTACTTGAGTACACGCAGTGTTGAGACTGCTTATTGTGATTTAATAACTTATGCATTATAAACAATGACTGACAACCATGAGATAAGATGAGTTTCATTTATTTAGTATTATAGAAATGATAAATATTGATATAATGTAATTTAAAAGTTTTAATTTATTTGTATAAAGTTTGACTGTTTGACCAATACCATTGCCTTAAAAAAAACTACTGAACATGCGCGCGCATGCGGCGCTGATTGGTTGCTCATTTGCCGCGCTTTCGACTTAGAAAACCCGCTAGAAGTGTTTTATCATTATTGTTCGTAGTGTTTAAATTCTGAGTTTTATTAGATATTTTGTAATTAAATATGTCAAGTTCAAGTGATGAAATACAAGCAACCCCACCAGATATTTTGCTACAAGCACAGCATGCAACGGACAGCCTCTTGCCGGAAAAATCAAAAGATCGTTATTTAAGCACTTATGATAATTTTCTTCAGTGGAAGAAAAACAAAAATGCAACTACATTTTCTGAGAATGTGCTGATGGCGTATTTTAATGAATTGGCTGCAAATTATAAGCCATTCAGTCTGTGGTCAATTTATTCAATGTTAAAAACCACCATCAAAACCAAAAATAACATTGATATTGCCAAATACTCAAAACTGACAGCATTTTTGAAAACCCGGAATAGTGATGGTTACAGAGCAAAAAAGTCCAAAGTTTTGTCTGCTGACGACATAAATCGATTCATTGGCGAAGCACCGGATTGTAAAGATTTGGCTACAAAGGTAGGTTTTAAACATTTTAAATTGGTCAATGTTCGGATTCATTAGCCTTATTACGTTGGTAACATTAATGTTTTTGTTCATAGGTAGCACTTATTTTTGGAATTATGGGAGCATGTCGTCGTGAAGAACTGGTGAATATAACTACAGACAACATTCAGCAACAAGGTTTTGGTTGTCAAAATTCCGGATACAAAAACGAAGATCCCTAGAACATTTGTCATCGATGGTGAATTTTAAACCTTAGTGAAGAAATATGAAGCTTTGCGATCCCCTAAATGCCAATCGAATCGCTTTTTCCAAAATTATCAATAATTTTTCGTTCAATATACAAAATTGTACCAACGTCACTTTTAATTTTAACAATTAAATAATATAAAAAATATTTTTTTTTATTTCCTCGCATCATTTACTGTAAAACGTTGTACAATACTTGTGTGGTTTGGTCATTCCCAACTCGTGTCGGTGTAAAACACTCCCTACGGTCGTGTTTTACATCACCGCCACTCGATGGGTACCTATGACCAACTTACCACACGTATATCGTAAATAACTATTAACTTACCTGTTGAAAAGTGATGTCCTCCGTGAAATTATCGCAAATATGGATTATTTGGCGATGAATGTAAAAGGTTTGAAAAAAAAACTTTTTTTTTCAAACAAAACGGAACTGCACAACATTGCGGCATAGCTACTGGATGTAATTATAGTTATGTATAATTAATAAACTTGATGAGATTCAAGATTGAAAACTTTGTTTCGGCGCCGAACTTATAAAGTCGCCTTTGACAGCTATACCTCTGGACCTTAGTCAACAGTGGCGCCAACTGGTGAGCAAATAAACGATAGTCCTCATTATGATAAATAACCATGTACCACAGAATAAGTAATAGTACTAACGTACATGTACTTACAATTATGACTTAGCTATTAAGAATATCAATTTTGTATACCTTTAACACATAATATTCACTCTCTCTCTCTCTCTCAGACACACACACACACACACACAAATACCCCTTTACGGCTAAACACATACATACCAATAGATATAGCTAAATACTTAAATTTACTCTTTAAAATTAGTTTAATTTCTATAAATAAAAATCTTACTTTATTTTAAAAGTATACTATGGTGCTGGTATGAAGAGCGAGACCTCCTGATACAAGTATATTTTCATGCTTAATAGGAGATCTCAACCCAGTGGCGTGCACTCCATACAGACAAAAAGACACTGTCTACCCTACCCCAACGCTATCTATTTTGCTTTATTATGATACCTAATAGCTTCATCTACATATAAAATATCAGTACATTACGCATAACTTAAATTCTTAAATTACAAAACAGCTCCATCTATCGGGTCATCATCGTATCCTTTGTACTGTTCTGTACTCAATAGTTACATCCGAAGACAGTCGCAATTCAATACACGCCGCTACGCACCTTCAACGAGAAAGACGGACACAATTCTGTCTTCCGTCCGAAAACCTTCCTGCGTGCGTCATCATATTGCCAGTGTGCACGACGACAGCGCCAACTAACGGGAGGCGTATGAACCAAACGCACGCAAGCATATCGGCGGAGTTTAGACATGTCTTTTCGAAGCGCTTGCAGCATTTTGTATACGTATTCTTGTTGTAATATTATTTGTCGTTTTTCTATTTATCTTTTTTGTTATTAAATTATATTTCGGCTGAAATGATGTCGTTTGGTTTGTTCTTGTGCTTTGAAAATATTGATACTAATAAACAGGAAAGATTTTTACAATGAATATTTTGTAAACTGCGATTATTTTTTAGTGGATGTGTGCTGTCTATGAACCATTGAAAATGGTGCATTTTCAAAACTTTCTTTTAGCAAGTTTTAATCGAATAAGGCCGGTGTAGGTACAAGATAACCCGAGTTTGAATACGAAATACTAATACTATTCTTGGCCCCCGGGGTGCACTGATTATTCTGTTTCCATTGTTTAGGTACATGGATATTTGTATTGACTTAAGTATACGCCATTATTAATCGAAAAGATGAGAAAATATGCTGAATAGGTACCTATTTGGGAAGTCTAATATTACTTTATATTTTGTTGTCTACCCTGTCTAAAATCTCTGTGCACGCCACTGTCTCAACCTTAACAAACTGTAATACCTGTAAAGTCATGAAATAAACTATTTTCATTTTCATTTTCATAGCTGAAATCTCGAGGCATTATGAATCGTCAACAGCACACGACTGAGAGGTACTTAATGGATGAAAAGATGTGAATGACTGTCTGAATTTTCTAATCCACAGTAAAGTAAGGGAATTATCCCCAAACCCTCTAGCAAAGAGAGGAGTTATTTGTGCCTAGCAATGGGCCAGTGGGAAATTATAATAGGATGTTATAGTAGTGTAGTGACACATCAAGTGAAAAAAAGTGTTGACACTATTGACATTATTATTTTTTTCTAGAAGTAGTGCTGCATACTTGGACCAAGGAAACACCTTTATTTCAATCGTCATAACACAAAATCAATTTCTTTTTTTTACGCGTAATCGACGGCGCGGAAAATTCTGAGATTTTTTTCTCTTGATACGGAAGGTTATTCCTATCCATAAAAAAATAATCGAGCACATTGTCATTTTTCACCCATAGCCAATTTAGTGGTTAACCGAATGTTAACCTCATTTCCAAATATCAAAGTAGAGCGCCCATAGAGCGCCACAAAAAAATGGTTGCCATGGCAACTGTTGTTATTGACAAAATGCTGACAGTGTTTTTGAATCATTTGATCTATCGTAAAGTTTAATAATATTGTTTTGAGTTATTGTTTTATCATTATGAAGCTCTTAAAGATACATCTGAGGTACCACCCTCCGGGCATCATCCTGGAGTATTCCCAGAAAGGGGTAGTCAAGAATAGGGACATCGATCTTCTGGATATGAACAGCAAGTATGTAATCTAATAGATTAAACCGTAAAACCATCACCACCACAACAGTATATTTGTGTCCCACGCTGGGTACAGGCCACCTCTCATCACGCGAGGTTTTGGACTATAGAGTGATGAGCCGACAGACTGAGTTGCTTTCGCATTATGATAAGCTGCCCTATAAATGTAGGTGGTGTCAAATATCCATACATAGCTCTGACTCAGTAAACCGAGTGTCTGTCAAGGCGTGAGTGTATGTGAGTGTCGTGCCGTACGTGCTCTTTACTCAACAGGTCAACTAAAAATAATCTAATAAGAAACCTGAAATATTATCGTTAGTTATTCTGAGTGTCATTTGGATGATTACGTACCTGGTATTTAAGTTAAAGTCACAATGCAGTACAAGCCTGTAATAAAAACTAGCTTCCACTCGCAACGCAACGCGCTTCCCCGCGGGATCCAATGCGTTTTTTCTGGATGAAAAGTAGCCTAGGTATGTCCTTCTCTTCTTAGGGACTCCAGCGGTCTCTTTACCTTTCATTTATATCAGCTGCGGTCTAAGCGTGTAGATGCAGTCAGACAAACAAACAGATAATTAATATTAGTATGGATGGATAAATATGGATATCAAAACTAAATTATTTCTAATGGCCTTAAAATTAACAGGAAAGTGGACCCGTGGATAAGTGGTAGGGCCTGGTGCTAGGTCCGTCCAGGGAGGTACCCCCGTCTGCCGCCAAATAGCAGTGCTCGGACTGTTGTGTTCCGGTAGGGGGTTATGGCAGCTGGTGAAATTTCTGGCACAGAGGCATCTTAGGCCTCTGGGTAGGCAACGCATTCGAGATCTTTAAGGTTTCTTAATGGGGGATCAAAGGATTTCGGTGTCCATGAGCCGCAGTGACCACTTACCATCAGGTGGGCTGTGCGCCGTTGCCTATACCATCGCCATAAAAAAAAAGTGTTTCTTTTTAAAGCATCACACAAATCAATTGCCAAACACTCCACTTCCAGAACCGATATTTCAGCGTTGGCTGCCCGTTTGTTCGCCAAGGAAGTCCTGCTCACGGAGGACGTGAAAGACCAGCTGGAGCAATGCCTGACGACCCTCAAGAAACGCGTGGAGCATGAGGGTCCCGCCGGGAAGAGATTCTACATCTACAAGACGCTGATGACGCACGTACTGCCGCTCACTAATGTGGCCTTCGACAAGTCTGGGGAGAGGTGACAGAATTCGTTCTAAAATACTCTATCCTGTCGCATCGCTGCGCTGCAACTGTAGTTTAAGCTGCTAGATTTAAAGCGCAACTTGTGCGTCGTGACGCGTGAGCGCAGCGATAGGGAACTGTACCTATTTAAGACTTTGAATAGAAATGTTACATAGGGATATGGAGAGTCCATGGATATTCCTTAATAAGTGTACATTTTCTTGACATTGACGGCCGGATTGATCCAGTTGCTAGTGACCCTGCCTTCTGTTCCGAAGGTCGCGGGTTCGAGTCCCGGTCGGGGCAAACTTTGTGTGATGAACACGAATGTTTGTACTCGAGTCATGGATGTTAGTATTTATATATGTATGTACTTTTAAATATAAGTATTTATATCGTTGTCTAGCATCCATAGTACAAGCTTTGCTTAGTTTGGGGCTAGGTCAATATGTGTGAAATGTGCCAAGATATTTATTTATTTTTATAAAAGATAAAAAAGATTTTCTGCCTATTCTGTAAAATTGGTTTGGTGGTTGTTAGGGGTTGGAGACTTCACACAAGCCCACAAGGCTCAGTGGTAAATTTCGTAAGTAAATTTCATAAGGATATGAGAGGCAGTCTAACCACTATCCATCACCCACCACTAATCGCACTTACTTTTATTTATCCAGTGAAGTTAGCTAAACTTGGTTTCCCTACAAAAACATTACATTTCAAATATCATACGTATGATGTTTTTCCCTAGCAATTTGCGCGCATTTTCATAAAGATCACATCGATAGCTTCCGCAATCTCACTTCCCAACGCTTTCATGTGGGGTCTCGCGATTTCCACCGTTTCTAGTCTAGTTTCATTCAGTCTCGAACCTTTTGCGATGCGATATGGGTATTCGTGTCATTGGCGCCTGCACTTTTTATAAGCGCGGGGCCTTGATAAAACCTGATTAGAACTATGTTACATCTAAAAGGTTGCACGTGCGGAATGGACCCAGTGCAATTAATAGAATGTAAAAATATGTACATACAAAAAAAATGCGGAACCAAGTGCATTGTTGCGAGCGAAGAAATGAACTTTAACTAAGAAGGTTTATTCTGAAAGTTGGCATTTCTCAATATTACTGAATTAAAAAATAAGTAGGTAATTAATCGTTTTCCTATGATAATAGTTTCAATACATACTTTATCATTAGATAGATTTAAACAGCGAATATTTGACAGCTATTTGCGACGTTGCCAACTTTTGGAATAAACCCTCTTAAATCAGTCAATGTTCCAAGGAGGTTTTTAATTTTGATACAAAACTGGTGGTTTAATAACTTGCAGCTTCTCATGCAGAAAGAGTTTATGTTACTTAAATGCACCACTGAGGTTTTTGGTAAAGGGAAACATCGTGTAAGATGCGTTCAGGTTGCGTATGAAATAATTCAAAGATGTCGTATAAGGTGTATGCTCAGCACACGCAAAATAAGCTGTTTTTTCTGTGGTGGAGACAACCTCGTGTACATATAGTATACGTATATTGTTTTTAGGGTTCCGAGCCTCAAGAGGTAAAAACGGAACCCTTATAGGATCACTCGTGTGTCTGTCCGCCCGTCTGTCACAGTCGATTTTTTCCGAAACTACTGGACCGATTAAGTTGAAATTTGGTACGTATATAGTGTGTCATATCAAATGGAAGTACTTACTTCTTATGACGATTTCAAATATATTTTTTTATTTCTTTTTTCGTCAATACTTTTTGAGTTATTTAAGAAAATAGGCGAAAAATTACCATTCCCCCCTTATCTCCGAAACTACTGGACCTAAAATTTTAGAAAAAATACGGAGGATATGTTAATGACCTATAGATTGCAGGAAAATTATTAAGAAGTCCATGGTATTTGAAATCTATCATATAATAATAGTACATTACACACCTAGGGCGGTCAAGTAAAGAAAGTCTCAGATCGCGGGTAATTGAGGCCCGAGCCGGAGGCGAGGGCTATAATCTAGCGGTCTGAGGATTTCTTTACGACCGCCCGTGGTTAGTATACGATTTTACGTCACCACCTGGCCGTGAAGAGGGATTTTTCGTAGCGCCCAAGCGCGGTAAATCCCGCTTTTCGGCCTGGTGTGACGTAAAAGAGCTTATCCTGTGAAACGGTTTGAAAATGACATCATTGAAAATAATCAAGGGTCGGAATCGGAACCGCTCCACGCGAGTTTAACTCGCTTCTTGGCGGGTTTATTTTTATTTTTCAGATGCTTGTCAGGCAGCTACGATCGTACTTGCAAGGTGTGGAACGTGGAGTCAGGAAAGGAGATGAAGACTCTCTCCGGACACCAAAATGTCGTATACTCCGTCGCCTTCAACTTCCCATCTTGGTAAAGATTTTAAATTATTTTATATTATATTTTATATGACGGCCGGATTGGTCCAGTTGGTAGTGACCCTGCCTTCTGTTCCGATGGTCGCGGGTTCGAGTCCCGCTCGAGGCAAACTTTGTGTTTGTACTCGAGTCATGGATGTTACTATTTATATATGTATGTATTTCTCTATATAAGTATTTATATCGTTGTCTAGCACCCATAGTACCTACAAGCTTTGCTTAGTTTGGGGCTAGGTCAATATGTGTGAAATGTCCCAAGATATTTATTTATTATTTATTATACCTACTCGTATCGCTAGCATAGCTATCCACTAACTTATCTGTTATAATACAGAGCGCTTTCCAATTATTTCTCATCACTATGAAAGCAAATAAAAAAAATGCGCCACGAAAATTACCAAAAATTGTCTTGTTCAAAAATTTACCCTTATCTGTTATAAGACAGAGGGCTTTTCAATTATTTCAATTATGCATAAGATAGCAAAAATAGGTATATCGAAATAGAAGGAAAGAGTGTATGTATTTCATTGCTTGCCGCCACTAGCCGCGAATTTACTCAGACCGTTCAGTCAGTTCCGCTTGCAACGGCACACGTCAGGTTTGGAAAACAAAATGTGCCTTATCGGTCAATCATACCTAAACACCAGAAAGCATTGTGTGAATTTTAAACGCTCGGGTCCCATAGTGATAGTATACTTAAGTACTGTACTGTAACTGCTGTAACTGTGTAAAAAACCGTTCTTCCCCCGTCTTGTCCCGCAATCGGTAATACTGGGGCTCTATGCGAAGTCTTAAATAGGGATCTCGCTTTTCCTCCTAGGATCGCTCGCGCGTCAAGTTGAACTTTAAATCTAGCTGCTTAAAGTTCACGCAACGCGTGAGCGATCCTATAGGGAAGAGCGAGATCCCTATTTAAAGACTTCGAATATAGGCCCTGCTCTGTCAAGACGTTTTCGTCGACTGACTGTGTATAGTTCATTTTATTAGACTATCCTTCCCCATATAGGAGATTGTTCGTTTAAAATAGTCAGTAGTCCCATAGAATGCTACTTACATACCTTGAAAGAAACGGCTGATCTCCTCTCCTCCAACCAGCAACCGCGTCATAACGGGGTCCTTCGACAAGTCGGCTCGTATCTGGGACCCCGCGACGGGCGAGTGCCTGGCCACCCTGTGGGGCCATGGCGGCGAGGTGGTAGCGGCCCAGTTCAGCGGGCAGGCGGACCGCGCCGCCACCGGCTCCATGGACAACACAGCCAAACTCTTCGACACGCATACTGGTCAGTCGCTTTCTTTGCTAGTGGTAGGGCCTGGTGCTAGGTCCATCCGTCTTTCCCCGCTAACCTGCCGCCAAATAGCAGTGCTCGCATTAACTCAAAAACTCCACTCCTCATTAGGACATTGCTCGAATGCCGGGTGACTCCGCTGCGTAATTACTGTGATGCGTCAAGAGCTATTTGTTAAGATCATGTGGGATTTAAATAAATGCGTGTTTAGACTCAAAGGGTGGGTCGAACGGGACATTTACAGACACGGACATTAAAGAAAACTACGTCTTCACATCCAGCGTTCAAAGCGTACGTTAATGTGCACATTATTGTAGTGGACGGTAGGGCCTTGTGCTGGGTCCGTCCGGGGTGGTACTCCACCGTCTTTCCCCGCTAACCCGCCGCCAAATAGCAGTGCTCGCATTGTTGCGTTCCGGTAGGGCGGTTAAGGCAGCCGGTGAAATTTCTAGCACAGAGGCATTCCATCTTAGGCCTCAGGGTAAGCAACGTGATGCCTACACCTACGGCTTCCAAAACAGACGTCTCAATAGCTGGGCCCGTTTACTAAGACTGCTGTAGCCGAGGGTATAGGTGGCGATAAACTGCAGTCACACAGCAACGCCTACAAGAATTGGTGTCTGCGAAGGGGTCTAAAATTTATTTGGTAACAATGATAATTCAGTACTTACAGCCGTGACAGCAATACAGGCCTCTGTTGGCAAGCGCCCAAGGGCCGTGAAGGGTGTGTATCTGTAGTGTGTAAAGTGTAGGTCTGAATTCCCTTCACCGGCCTGCTCGTTCCGCCGGGCCGCCAAGAGTTTTCGCACGCAAACAACCGCGCTCCCAAAGGATTACACAAAATGTCAAGTAACTAATCACAATTCAAGCTTTCTACACTCAAAACGCTCGTACGCGTTGTAGATTACAATTTATATCTCAAATATCTCAACAAACCACGCAGCGTCTCAAAAGGTTATTCTTACAAGTTTTTACAAAAACAATATGACGTCTGTCAAAATAGTACCTCAAAAAGCCACAGCTTCGCTAGTATCTATCAAGGGCTGCGTTCCGAATCGCGCTCAGTATTCGGTTCCGAACAATCCCCCGCTCCAGTCAGATCCATTCTGACTGCTAATAAATGGGGAGGCGGGCTAGGCTCGCCACCGCTCGTTTCAAAACCGAATCTCCGACCATGACCTCAGCAACTCTGGGAATCCCGTCAGGCCCATAGAACAACTCTACAATGCGTCCACGACGCCAATACAAGGGCAACAAATTTGATTCCTTAACCAGAACAAGATCTCCAACTTTGGGAGGATCAGTTTTGTCGGTCCACTTAACGCGCTGCTGCAGAATATGCAAATATTCCAGCGACCAACGATGCCAGAAACTCTGAGTCATCTGCTGGAGCAATTCAAAACGGCTCAAACGTGATGATTTTACTTCCCTGATGGGATATTCAGGCAGGGCGTTAAGGGGCCGACCAATCAAAAAGTGACCAGGAGTCAATGCTTCCAGGTCATTTGGGTCTGACGAGATTGGGCAGAGAGGTCGCGAGTTGAGGACGGCCTCAATTTTGCAAAATACCGTTGCAAGTTCCTCGAACGTTAATATCGTTTCGCCAATAACTCGTCGGAGATGCGTCTTTGTAACCTTTACAACGGCCTCAAAAATTCCACCCCAATGGGGGCAAACTGGGGGGTCAAATTGCCACCTAATGCCCATTCGGGACATTGCAATCCTCAATATATCCTTATGACTATTCAAATAGTTACAAACTTCGTTCAAATAACGATCAGTGCCCTTATAATTAGTGCCGTTATCAGAGCGGATCAAGGACGGTAGTCCCCGGCGAGATACAAATCTACCTAGCGTCGCAAGAAATGCTTCCGTGCTGAGGGCACTTACCAGTTCCAAGTGAACTGCTTTGGTGGCCAGGCAGACAAACACACACAAATATGCCTTGACAGACCGAGCGTTGCGAAGCTGAGAGGTCTTCACCAAAAAGGGGCCAGCAAAATCGGTACCCACGCACGCAAATGGCCGACTCTCCGAGACTCTGTCGGACGGCAAATCACCCATCATCGGCTGTGTGGGTGCGGCCTTCAACCGATAGCACGGCATGCACTTAAAAATGACGCCACGAATAGTGCGTCTGGCCGACAAGATCCAAAATTCACGCTGCAAAATGGCTAGAAGGGTATGGCAGCCTGCGTGAGCGTTAGCAATGTGTCGATCTGACACCAACAAATTCACAAAGGCTCCTCCTTTAGGGAGCAACAAGGGGTGGCGAGCCCCATACGGCAAATTCGAGTTTCGAAGTCGTCCACCGACTCGAAGCAGACCCGACTCGTCCAGGAATGGATTCAAACGAGCAAGGGGACCCTTCACAGGCGTTCCTCTTTTCAGGGATTCAATAGTCGGTTCAAAGTGCTCTGTTTGCACTACACGAACCCAAAACATCAAGGCCTCTTGGCGTTCCAAGGGCGACAAAACTGACGTCAAGTCCTTATTCAGTGGGTTCCGTCCGTTGCGTATGAAACGCCGGATCCAACCGGTAACCCCAATCAATTTTGACAGAGAGCTATATCTGTCCAACAACAGATTCAAATTGTACGCAGGTTGCGTCTCCACAACGCCAACACGCAAGCCTGGTAATTCCTCTGGAGAGGAGAACCTATTCTGGGGCCAGGACGCCTCAGGGTGCGTCAACCAATCTGGTCCCCACCAAAGAGAATGGTTCACAAGCGCAGGAGCCTCGCAGCCTCGCGAAGCGCAGTCCGCGGGATTCAATTCTCCTGGCACATGTCTCCAGATCAGCGGGGTCTCAGAGCTCTGGATCTGTGAGACTCGATTCGCAACAAAGACCTCCAAGTTATGTAGCGAGGTGCGAAGCCAACAAAGAACGATCTCGCTATCAGTCCACGCAAATACTTCCGAGATCTCAACGGTACAACCCAAAGTACCACAAACATGATTGAGAAGCCTAGTAAGGAGGGCTGCTCCCGACAGTTCCAACTTAGGAATCGTCAACCTAGTCCGAATAGGGGCCACCTTACTTTTGGCCATCACCAAATGAACTCCCACGTGACCGGATGAACTAACAGTCCGCAAAAATACCACGGCCGCATATCCTCGTTCGGATGCGTCACAGAAACCGTGGAGACTGACTCGACACTTGCCAGCCGGCAAAAATAATCTAGGCAAGAGAATCCGGTTCACGTCCGGAAGTGAGGATACAAACGAACACCATTCTCTCAACAACTCTCCCTGGAGAGGTTCGTCCCAAGGCACTTCCGCAATCCAAAGCTTCTGCAAAAAGCACTTAGCCAGAAAAATGACTGGTGTGATCCATCCATTGGGATCGAAGGTCCGAGCAGTAGTCGACAAGACCGACCGTTTCGTCCAGTTCTTCGGGAAGTCCAACTCCACCTGATAAGTGAAGACATCCTGGACGGGCTGGTACTGTATACCAAGGACCGCAATCAAGTTAGGGTTGTCAGCATCTTCAAACAGGAGAGGGTCCTGTTGATGTTCCACTGGAAGATCACACAATAAGTCGGGGCAATTTGACAACCACTTACGCAATTCGTAACCTCCCGACTTTAGGATTGCAATCAACTCGTCCCGCAAAATCAAAGCCTCCGCGACGGTAGAGGCCCCAGTGCAGACGTCATCGACGTACACCGAATCTCCCAAGATGGCCGCCGCCCGGGGATAGTTCAATCGCTCACGATGAGCCAATTCCAACAACGTTCGAATAGCAATGTAGGGACTAGACTTAAGTCCGTACGTGGTAGTGTTCAACTCGTACACTTGCATCGGATCACAAGATCGCTCACGCCACAAGACCAATTGGTACCGCCGGTCATCTCGGTGCACCACCGATTGTCTGAACATCATTCGGATGTCAGCCACAAAGACAATTTGATGACGGCGGAAGTTGGTGAGAATATCCGAGATGTCCCTATGCAGTTTGGGACCGGAATGCAAACACTGGTTCAAAGAAACCCCATTCGAAGTAGGGGCCGAGCCGTCAAAAACTACTCTTATCTTCCCACCGGGAGTCTTCAAAACCGCGTGGTGAGGCAAGAAGTAGTGCTCGAGCGAGCGCCAATCAATGTCGGAAGGGGACATATGTCCCAAATCCTCATACTCGCGCATAAAGTCAATGTACTTAGTACGAAAGTCCGGATCCCTCTTCATTCGGCGTTCCATGGACAACAACCTTTTTTCTGCCAAGGCATGAGACTGACCGAGAGGGGGGCGTGCAGCCCTGAAAGGCAACCGAGTGACAAAACGACCATCAGCGCGGCGACCAGTATTATTCTGGTACGACAATTCACACTCTTCTTCCGCCGGGTCGACTCTGGGAGCCTTGGGGGGCTCTTCGACCTCCCAGAAACGCTGGACTGCGTCAGAGAGTGAGAGCCCTATTGCAACAGTTTGGTCTTCAACCCGTGGGACAGTACCCCTCAACACGGGACCACAAAAACTATATCCAAAAATAGTGCGTAACGCAATTAACCCGTACGGTTGCAAAACCCGCTTTTCCCCGGACAGAATCAAACCCAACACGTCTACTCCCAGGAGTAGGTCTACGGGTCCAGGTACAAACCACTGAGGGTCAGCGGGAGTCAAATCCGACGTCAAATTTACCACAGCAGGGGAGATAGTCACCTGCGGGTTTCTGCCCAAAATATCATTCAGAATGACCGCCTTGGCCACAATGGACGGCCCACAATTTACAGGCGAAAAACAAACCTTGACTTCACCCTTTGGTCCTTCCACCTGAAGGCCACCAATGCCGTGGATCACTACAGGGTGAGGTCTACATGGGAGGCCCAATCTCTCCACCAAATAAGAGGACGCAAGACAACCCTGGGCACCCGAATCCAAAAGGGCACGTACAAACAGGGAGTCGCCCTTCGGGCCCCAGACCCTGACACAAACAGTCGGCAGAAGAACTGTCTCAGGTTGGGCGGCGGTGGTGGGAGAGAGGGCGGCAACTACCTATTGGGGGGCATCGCGTGATGGCGATGTCCGATACGAGTGGAGGTAGTGCTCCACTGGTACCTCATGGCGTCTGCTCGGCAATCCTCGGCTCGGCGCGTAGTAGGCGCTACTGCGACCGAACTGGGGCGGGCGGCGTTCCAAACGCGGTCTCTCGCACAGCGGTGGGGAGAACCGCGGAGGCGTGGTGCGGCGCTGAACCGCTGCAAACCTCTCCTGCTGTTGAGGAGAGGGGGGAGGGGTTCCCCCGCCCGTGGGCGGCAAGCCCCGACGAGACTCCCTTTGGGGATGGTGGGGATGCGGGCCCCCGCCCGTGGGGGGATTCCACCCCGCATCTTCAACCCGAACACCACCATTCCTATTGGCACACAAAACCGGGTGGTGCTTACCCTGGCAGTTCGGGCACGGCTCTGGCCGTGAACAGTCCCGCTGCAGATGCTGCCCCAAGCAGGAGTAGCACCACCGGCGATCATTCGCAATGCCTCGTCGATCTTTCACCTTCCTATTGAGGAATTGAGGACACGCAGAAACAAAATGGCCGTCAGCATTACAATATACGCAACGAGGGCCCTGGGCCGTTGCGTATCTGAGGGTTGGGCGGCGTGACTCAACCACCCCTCGAGGGGGGGGGCGAGCGACAACACGACGCTGTTCTGGAGGAGGCCGCGCTGGGGCCGGGGACGGGCCTTCAACGCCAGCGTTGTCCAACAAGCGGCACTCCTCTTCCAAAAACGCCAACAAATCTGCAAATGGCGGCAACTGCGTGGCACTGTCACCACCATGTTTTTGCTCAAAACGGACTTTCAAGTCCGTAGGCAAACGCGACAAAACAATGTGCAACAACATAAAGGACCATTCATCGATAGGCAGACCGAGCCGCCGCAAAGCATTCAATGCCACCACCATGGGGTTGACCAAGTCCACTCTCAAAGTGGCAACCCTATGGACGTAGGGCAACGACAACAGCTGTGCAACATGGGTATCTGCCAACCGCCTAATGTTGGCATACCGCTTCACCAATAGTTCCTTGGCAGTGGGGTAGTTTTGGTCGGTGACCGCCAAATGTGAGACAAGACCGAGGGCCTCTCCCTTTAATGTGGAGAACAAGTAGGCCAACTTCTGACTCGGTGCCAAGTCCGTCCTAGCATCTACCAGACTGGTGAATAAGTCATGGTAGGCGGTCCAACCTTTCAAATCCCCATCAAAATGTGGCAAGTCAAGAGTAGGTAAACGCCCCAAAAGAGCCATGGGTGGAGGTGTTCTGGTTTCCTCAGTCAATGCACCCCGCTCTACCCTGCTGGCGGCTTGGGCAATACTGTCCGTCAAATCATAAAACTGTGTGATGTCGGCCTCCACACAGTCATCCAGCTTTGGATCCTCGGTGTCCAAAAGCTCCGTATAGCAACTTTGTACAATTTTGCTCCGCTCCGTCAACTCTGCCGATCTTCGGAGCAAAGCATCAAAACGATCTGGTCGATCTATCAACGCAGCAGCTGAAGCCGCCCATCTCAACTCCGCTTTGATTCGGGCAACTAATTTTGACATACTTGTCCAAAACAACAAACAAAGCAAAAGGTATATAATTAAATTTAAATTCTATTGTTCAACAATCTAAACCACAAAAAAAGAATTAAATTTAAATTATTTTGTCAGCAACGGAACCCTGCAAAGTTGCCTGCAGATCCCTAAATCAATTGCTATTACAGTGAGAACCTACAACAATTATGGTTAATTAGTTCAAAACTATAATTGATTTAAACTATAATTCAAATTATATTAATTAGTACAGAACCCTATTTTAATATAAAATTAACTAGGAATCCCCAAATTCAACAACTAAAATACATTTACAATACAAAGGTGTCTATTAATAGCAAAGGCCAAACCAATTCAATCAACTAGAGCAACTACTTCCATATGCACGAAACTACCCTGTTTTTTCATATGTATCAACTACCTACCAAATTTGACTTTTATCAATTTACATTAAAATTCACAAAAATAGGTGAGATTATATCTCCTCAACAATCTTTAGTGCAAACTAGTTACTTAACATAGAAATATCAATCAATTTTCAACAATGATTTACCAATTTTCTATCTTTGCCCGTAGCAACCCGAACATCAAAAAATAGATTTATCCAACAAAAGGTAAATTTAATGAACTGATTCCAACTGTGTGGGTTTATACCCATCAAACACAGTGGACTTGACTCTAAACAAGACTTCTAGACACCGTCGTGTAACAGGCAAAACCAAAAATTACTAATTAAATGCCCTGTTCTACGACTCGTGTGGATCTCAAAAAACCACGCTCTGCTACCAAAATTATGATGATGCCTACACCTACGGCTTCCAAAACAGACGTCTCAATAGCTGGGCCCGTTTACTAAGACTGCTGTAGCCGAGGGTATAGGTGGCGATAAACTGCAGTCACACAGCAACGCCTACAAGAATTGGTGTCTGCGAAGGGGTCTAAAATTTATTTGGTAACAATGATAATTCAGTACTTACAGCCGTGACAGCAATACAGGCCTCTGTTGGCAAGCGCCCAAGGGCCGTGAAGGGTGTGTATCTGTAGTGTGTAAAGTGTAGGTCTGAATTCCCTTCACCGGCCTGCTCGTTCCGCCGGGCCGCCAAGAGTTTTCGCACGCAAACAACCGCGCTCCCAAAGGATTACACAAAATGTCAAGTAACTAATCACAATTCAAGCTTTCTACACTCAAAACGCTCGTACGCGTTGTAGATTACAATTTATATCTCAAATATCTCAACAAACCACGCAGCGTCTCAAAAGGTTATTCTTACAAGTTTTTACAAAAACAATATGACGTCTGTCAAAATAGTACCTCAAAAAGCCACAGCTTCGCTAGTATCTATCAAGGGCTGCGTTCCGAATCGCGCTCAGTATTCGGTTCCGAACACAACGCATTCGAGATCTTATAGTTTCTTAATGGCGGATCATAGGATTTCGGTGTCCATGGGCCGCAGTGACCACTTACCATCAGGTGGGTGTGCGCTCATTTTGCCTATACCATAGATATAAAAAAACCAGAGACAAGACTTTCGACCTCCTTAAATTGCGGCGTACATCGGAAAATTTCTGTATGTAAGCTATATCCAGGGGTGCTTGAAATTTTCATCTAGGCTACCTAGGCAGCGACATCTATCATCGCATTTAACACTTTTTTTTGGTCGTACGCTTATTTCTATGATTGTCATTCTGGGTTTCCTTACTTCTTATATGACAAAACACAAGTTCCTTAAATCTAGGAAAGTGGATTTGAAGTTCAATATTGTGCGCTCATCAATAAATCCACAGACGTCCGTCCGCTGGTGAAAATAAACCTTCCTCAAGTGCGTGATCTGAGAAATCGCATATCCCTATTTAGAAAATCAAATAAGGCACCAGTTGCGTAGTCCAATTTTCTGCGCCTAGCAGGTTAATTTTTTGCTGTTATAAAATTATTTGCTATTAAATTTTTACTAGGGGCCAATAGTCTACTTCCAAATCTGGAACAGTTATTTGTTACAAGAATTGTACCGATATGTCATGAACTGTTTATTATTTTGCCTTATCATTTGACAACCTTCGATTATACATACTTACTTTTAACTTGTTTTATTTAAATTATTTCACCAAAATTTTATGCCTAACCTAATCTAACCTAGCTACTCGAGTTTTTATATGATTCAGCTAATAGTAGTCATTTTCTTAAATTCCTTCACCTACGTATAAATTGTACACGAACTAATAGCGAGTTCGAGAATATTTATATGGGGCGAAAACTCTCATACAAATAATACTACGTACATTTGGTATACGGATCAAGATTCGGTTCGTTCCGTGCCTAAGGACCGATACATACGGACTTCAACCGATGAAAGCTGTGCTGTTGGTTCTAAGTTTTCATAGTGATTATCGTTGAAATGCAGTCCGTCTGTACCGGCTCTCTACTTAACTCGTGATTCGTCGGTTGCAGGCTCGGAGATCCACACATACGTGGGGCACACTGCGGAGGTGGTCGCGCTGCAATTCGACCCGAACGAAGGCCAGCGGCTCATCACCGGCTCCTTTGACGGCACCATCTCCATGTGGGATACGCGCGTCAAGGAGTAAGACTCATACTCATACTCATTTATTACTATGCCATGGCACAGGGCGGACACGGCCTATAAAAGCACGATTTCGAACACAATTCGAATGAAGTATCAATGTTTGCGTGCGAGGATGTCTGTATGCATGCGAGAACGTCTGTACACTTGTATATGTGTGAGTACCAACTACGCGAGCCAGTGATCCACTCTCCATCTCCGGATGAAACAAATGACGGTAAGGGCGAATTGGGGCGCGAGTTGCGCGCCGACTAGATTAAGGTGGTTGGTTCCGTGGCCATTCTGTATGTAGTACTATTAAATATTCTGTGGCCGTGGTCGTTACAAGATGTTACATTCCACTTAAGTACTACGTCATGGAGCCTGTCAGGGTGCAGGAAAACGTTAAAAACTAGACCTTAAATACCTACTAGGTATACATAGTGCACATTAGAAGAAGAAGAAGAAGAAGAAGAAACATTTAATCACACATTTATTCACATTTATTAAACATTATTATTATAGCCTTAATGTTAGGTTAGGGTGTGTGTGTGTGCGTGTGTGTGTGTCTATGTATGTTATGTATGCAGGAATAAGTGCACTTAATCAAAATAAAATAAGACCCCCATTTATCATCAACAAAGACATCATCATCATGGCAGCCGATAGTCGTCCCTGAACATAGGCCTCCCGCAAGGCTCGTGACTTCGAACGACGTAACGTAAGTATATCTCGCATTCACCGACTTCCCGCGATGAGTTCGTCGCTCCATCTTGTTGGCCGCCTACCGACAGCTGGTCTTCCACTGCGCGGACACCATTCGAGAACTTTTTGGACCCATCGGCCATCAGTTGAGAGAAATAAGACAACTACAAAAATATGGCACAAAATTTATATCTGATACATAAACAGTCAGTCACAGCAATCGAAGATCACGCTGATGACGATCTACATTCGCTCCTGGTCCAAAGCATCACGACGTGACCTAGACTTACCTATCTTGAGTTTTTTTTTTTATATACCCAGTTTGTGGTCACATAATGTTCACAAATGTTCATGGGTTTCTATTTTCAGTCGCGTGGCGGTGCTCACGGGGCACGACGGCGAGATCTCCAACGTGCAGTTCAACTGGGACAGTTCTCTGGTGGGATCCTCGTCCTTGGACGGCAGCGCCAAGCTCTGGGACGCGCGGCAGACCTCCTGTCTGGCCACCGTCTCGGGACACACCGACGAGGTGACGCTCTCTTCTGATAACAACTCCGCTGCGTGGATGCTCTCATCATCATTTCAGCTGATAGACGTCAACTGCTCCCCCGCCCTGTCCTGTCCGCACCGGTCATGTGCCACTGGCATCCACCGCGTTCTCGCGACCTTTACAAGGTCGTCACTCCATCTTGTTGGAGGCTACCGACAGCTCGTCTACCGGCTCGTCGAACCGGTGGATGCTCTGTGTGAACATAAATGAGACGAAACATTCTGATGAAGTGAAGCTCTATTCTGTTCAACTGTAATTACGTAATATCCGAAACTTCAAAGGATATCTTCAGACGGGACAGGCAACGCCAGTGTGGAGGCCAGACATATTGTAAAATATTTGTATCTTTTATGGAAAATAAATAATTTGTAATTTGTAAGATGCTGTGACATTATACAACACAGACTATGCAAGGGGGAGGCTAAGACGGCCCTTCACTTCTGACATGAATATATGCTCGCCGCTGTTGCGAGGATGTAGACTTCTTTTCATCGAAGAAGTTTCTACTCAGAAAAGGTCGTCAAAGCTCTCACAGCCAAGAAAGTATAGCAGTTGTTTGCAGAAACCATTCTCGACTCAGCACTGTACCTATAGCTCGCTGCGAAGCACTGAAGCCGTTCATGCAGACTCTAATATTGCTTAATCTACACGCCTTCTAGTTGTGTAAACCGTCTTATTTTATGTGTTCAGGTGCTGGACATCTGCTTCGACTGGGCCGGGCAGCGCATGGCGACGGCCTCCAGCGACTGTTCGGCGCGCGTGTACGACGTGCGCGCAGACTTCAAGGAGCTGGCCGTCATGAAGGGGCACCGCGAGGAGGTCTCCAAGGTATCCACAGTTTCGTAGAAGAGGTTGAGTCACAGGCGTGAGGGCTTTCCAACAACTCGGCACCGCGTATATAGCCTGCCAGTCTGAAAAATCTAATAAATAACACTAACTGCGTAGGGCAAGGTGGCGTCGAGAGCTGTGAGGTGGCCAAGGCCAGCTATTGATCTGGGCCGAACGGGTATCGTGCGCGGCCGTAGCGGCCATCTGTTGGCCTCATCAGCCGCGGGCGACAGTCGCGATCCGCGGAAGCAGTTCCACACATTCTAATACAACGACTATGTTCATTGCTCAAAGGTTAACTGGAAGAAATTACTAAGAGGGATAAGTACGCCTTGGTACGTTAAAGTTTCCAAATTTTGTAAACATTTTCATGTTCTTTTGTACAATAAAGTGTCCTTTACTTACTAACTCACATACTATGGCCGCTGTGGCTGCGTGCGTCAATCGCTCGGCGTACGGCCGCGGTCTATCGCTGGCCTTGGAATACCTTAAATGTCATTTAGGGCCAATGCTACTACTAATACCACTATTACCAATTTTTGTGTCCAGGTGTGCTTCAGCCCTGCCGGCGGCTGTCTGCTGACCGCGTCGGCTGATCGGAGCGCCAGGATCTGGAACAGCTCCACCGGGAACTGCATTCAGGTGATCATTAGCTTAAATCTTCTGTGACACGGCCTTAAGACTCTTAAGAATAGCGCGAAGAACCTTTACGCGTGTCACTCGCACACTCAATATGTATCCACCGACACCTCATAAGTTTAAATTCAACAAGCTGTTTAGGCTTCAAAGCGTGCCAAAGAAATATACCTACATACTCACTCAAAAACTCCCCTAAATACCCTTCTTCTGGCGCAGTCTGGTAAAAAAAGGTAGGTACTTAAGCCACTTGACCTGAAATTATTATCAGACAAACTGAAAAGACGTACAACGTCTTATTAATATACTTGCATGACAAAAGCCACCAAAATGAACCGGCTGGGTCATAGGTCTACAACAATGCGTTCGACAAACATTAGTTCAAGTGTGGACAGCTCATGTTGCTCAAATTGCGTTTGGATTGAGCGCACTCGTGACTCAGAGACCGCCATACACTAACCAAGTCTTCTATGTACTTTACCTATAACTACCTATAGAATCGGTCGTCATACAAATTCTGAGGAGTGAAGTAATTAGGCCTATGACCAGGGGCTATATTCGAAACGTTACATTAGGGGAAGAAAACGTCCATACCGTCGTATCGTCACGGCTTTGAAACCGAACTTAAACGCATTCACTGCCACCGACGCATATATGCGTTTTGCTGACTTTCCCGCAGTGCCTTGAACGCACATGTGCGTTGCAATGTTCCCTTAATGACAGATGTGGCACCTGGCGAAAGTTTGTAAAAAGAAGTGGCAGTGAATGCGGTAAGTAAGCTATAGATTCAATTTGCGTCCCCAATGAGGCCCCAGCACTGGACGTCTTTTTAAGCTGAAATGATGATTAAGTACCTATTCATCATTATAATCAGCTTTTAACACTAAGCGTTGGTTGCACCAAAACTTACACATCAATATTTAACGATCGTTAACTTTCTTGATGCGACCCTGGCCAAAACTTTTCTGACTGTAAAATGTAGTGACTGGTAAATTCTTTTTCTGACGTGTAAAAGTGCCCCTATGTGGCCAATTTGCTAAATAAATGATTAAATTTTTGAATTTTTTGACGCAGAAAAACTACGCTTGTCTTGAATATCGCAACAAACGCTAAAGCAATACCACTGCTGGTCATTCCTTTCTCAGGTTCTGTCGGGGCATCAGGGCGAGATCTTCTCGTGCGCCTTCTCGTACGCCGGGGACTCCATCATCACGGCGTCCAAGGACAACACCTGCCGCATCTGGAGGTGATTGGACTGGTGGCAGCCCGGGAGCGACGACGATTAGGAGGGAAAGGGGGGGGGGGGGATATTGACGCTTTCACAGTTCTGTAACCGCAAGACACAGGTGTCGCCACGAGAGTGGAAGTCACGCACACAACAACATTATGTCATGTATGACGCCGGAATTTTGAATTTACTGTTTTTTTTTTCATACCGATAGCTCACGTCACGCGGGATCGTATAGAGAAGGGAAAAGGAATCTCCCTTTCGCTTCTCGGACAAACCAGTTATTCGAGACGTCAAAAGTGACTGCTAAGTGAGTCAGTAGATCCCAAAGTCCAAACTTCGTTCGGCGCGTAAAGTGAGCGTAGTCCAATAGGAATAACGCACGGATGGGTAAATTGCGCTTCTTAGTATTGTACGAGTAATTTGCTCTCTTGCAAAAATTGGAACACTGCCTATCCTTATTTGGAATATGGGAAATCCTATGTCTCTATGTTTAGACTCGAATAAGGCCCCGTACTTAAGTATATATATTGAGTGTAATAATTCACCTCAATCTCTAGTGGCGATACCTGTACGAGCCTTTTAAAAATACTTAAATGAAAGACTTTGGACTGGCTGGCGGCAGCCATTGGCTCATTCAGTCATGGAAACCGTTCGAAAATGGTTGACGAAATGATTAGGTACCACCTAAATCATTTTCACTGAACATCCGAATCGGGATCCATATGCGGTTTCAGTTACCTGTTTTAGTTTAGTTTTGAAGAAATTGTAACTTTATGGAAGAATTTTAGTCATCAAAGGGGGCTGTTAAAATGGAGAACGGAGAGAGATAAAATAGAGGTATTTGAAATGTGATTGGCTACATTGAAAAAGATTTGAGAGCTGCCACTAAGCTGTCCATTTTTTGAACATTATTTATAATGGCTATTTTAGCCTTATATTAGTACTTATTTGACCACATAATCTGCATTGATCAATTTGAAGTAAATTACGTAGGCTCTTTTTATAGTTTTTGACTTTACGTCCGCTTATGGTAGGTAATAAAAATTATGTTCTGACTATGATAAACGTATACCTATAATAAAAAAAAACGTTCATATAATAAACATGTGTCAAGTAGGTAACGTTACAAAATAATAGAATCATTCATATTTCTCGCTTTTTGCAACCTCAAACCTTATGACTTATGAATGTTAATTATTGCGCTTTTGAGGTGAAAGAAAGCTATTGCAAAATGTGCATATTTATGACTACATTAAAATAAACAAGATTCTTGCCTATTCATTTACAAAAAACCTATCGTTGAGTTTTAAATATGTAATCTTGGTAATTTACTACACAAATCGTGTTGGATGATATTTAAGATACTGTTAGAATTTTGTCAAATAATAAAATCAAGTTTTATAGAAAGTTGTATTTTTACTACTTGCCTATAAAACCTAAAGAAATGATATATATATTTTTAATTATTCTGATCGCATTCAGATCTGCTTCACTTCCATTTAGGTTCACGTTTATTGTGAGGTTTAATACCATGGGATATAAAAACACACGAGACGAAAGATCGTCTCGGATCAAAAACTCAAGAGACGTAGTTAGTGACTTGCGGAATGCAGAAGGAAGAAGAAGACACGACCAGTGTCTGAAAAATAACGAGGGGCAATCTGGTACATCCTGCTGCGCGCTGGGGTCAAATGAACCGATAAGCGGTGACACGTACACTCCTGCGCAGAAGTGTTGCAGATAAATCGATGGATCGATGATAGCTCGTGTTAGCTTCAGATTACAGTAGACGCATACTTGCCTGATTTTGATGCGCATTGTCAGATTATATTTTTTTTATTTTTTTTGCACAAGAAAACAAATATGTACAAATGGCGAGCTTAATGCCCAGTGGCATTCTCTTCCAGTCAACCATAGGGTAAAACAGAAGTGTCGGTGCCCTTTACAAATCAATATACTTAGATGGAAAAAAAATCTTAAACACATAATCATTTATTTATAAACTAACATAAGAATACGTACACATCTATACCTATTATAATATATAAATATATACATAAATATATACCCAATATAAAAATATATATACTTACACAAATAACACAACCTACAAAATTACATAGTGGTGATATGGTGCAATGCACTTAGAGAGAATGTTGCTCTAATAAATGTGTGCGAAGCATTCGTAGTCTTAAAAAAAGATCTCCCTGTTCCCTATAGGATCGCAAACGCATCGCGTGAACTTTAAGCAGCTAGATTTAAAGTTCAACTTGACGCGTGAGCGATCCTATAGGGAACAGCAAGAGATATCCCTATTTAAGACTTCGAATATAGCCCCTGAATTCTTTTGTTGTTCACACTTATGTCCAACAGAGGATGCCCTCAGATTACATCACAGGTTAGTGGTTATGTCTGACATGCTGATAATGATATTGATGATTCACAACTATTCAGTCAGGAATGAAGACATTACAACAATGTATGAGGATGACGTATTTGGCTAAGATCTCGCACACGCATGTTTTCAGAGTTTTCATCATATTATAGGTGTATTATTTACGATCTAACTGTAGGTACTATAGTCATGTCAAGGGACAGAAGATACCGATGTCCAGCCGATGTGAGGAGGATAATACTTAAGAGTCCCCAGTACGCTCCTTTCTCCATACAAACCAGATTGGCACCAAATTTTACAGGTAATAGTGGAGCAGAGTTATTATTGTCCAAAATATACTTTGATTGTAATAAATTGAATAACAAAGAAACTAGGACTATTTTAGTTTCCTCCATACAAACTTCAAAATTCAGTTTTTGGCTTTAATTTAATTGGGTTTTATTTTACCAAGAGATTTACTAATTTTGGACACCCACAATAATGATTTTGATATGTGTACCAAGTTTCGAGTCAATCTGTTTAGCAATTTGGGAATAAAAGCGAAAATACGTTTGTATGAAAAGTTGAGAAATGCCGTGCGTACTGGGGAGTCTTAATTAGCCAGGTAAGCTAATAAGTTTGTTAGTGAAAACATTTACCCTTCACTGGCAGACATCTTTATTTATCTAAGTACCTACCAATAACGGCATTTATCTACACGAGTAGCCCCAGTACACTTGTAATTACGTGTGTATGCACTGTCTATGTACAAGCTCTGCTGATTACGTTTTAAACTGATAATTCATTATCACTATGCTTGAGTGGATCGAGACGAGACCTTCGAAACCGGAATACCTAGCAAAAGCTAAAGTTTAGCTACTATACGCATAGTACCTACATGTATTTATGTTCTAGATACTCTTTTATCTATTTATATCATTACTAGCTTCTGCCCATGTACCTCCATGACAAATTTCATCCAAATCAGTCCAGCGGTTGAAGCATGAAAAGGTAACAGACAAACAGACAGACAGGCAAAGTTACTTTCGCATTTATAATATGGATGGATATCTTCTTCTTCTCTTTTAAATAATGGCTTCTGTCTTGCACATGCAAGACAATTTCGCCAATGTCAAGTAATTGGCCTACAGGCCGAACAATGTACGGTAATAATGATAAATGTACGGTATAAAAGATAAATCAAGTAAAAATGGGGAAATATCGCAATGCAGACACAATACAGCAGAATAGATGAGAATTTGTCATGGATGGATATCGGATAAACGGATCGGCATGTCGAACGCAGAACTGACGTAAGCATTAATATATTTATTACGCCTTGTCAAACAATCAACTTGATCCAATTTATAAGACAACATATGTGCGGTGCGATATACTTGTCTTTCCCTCTGTACAAAACATTACGTAAACTAAGTCCGCGGGCCGGCTCGGCCGCCAATTTTGCTGGCGACTTCGAACTAGACGCACGCACAATGAAACAAGTCACAATATTATTACTAGCTTTAGTATCCATTGTAAAGTGTGACTATAACTACACGACGAATTGGTTCAAAGTGCCATTGGACCACTTCGGCTTCCAGAGGAGCGAGGAGTTCCAGATAAAGTATCTGGTGAATGAGCAACATTGGGACAAGGATGGTGGACCGATTTTCTTTTACACTGGAAATGAGGTAAGTACGTTTAACGCATTCACTGCCACCGACGCATATATGCGTTTTGCTGACTTTCCCGCAGTGCCTCGAACGCACATGTGCGTTGCAATGTTCCCGTAATGACAGATGTGGCACCTGGCGAAAGTTCGTAAAAAGAAGTGGCAGTGAATGCGTTAAAGTATTCGGCTGATAGGTTCGTTAGGTTCTTGACGTAATTAGGTAGGTACAAAATTATTAGTATTTAGTATGTAGGTATTTATTTATTTTTATTACCTATTAAGTTTGCAGTTTCTTGTTAGGTAAGTAGGTATGTTCTCGTTCAGTAGTTTAGCGCGTTGAAGCGTAATCCACACATGAAAATAATTTGGACTTTTTTTTGTTAGGTAGATGACCGATTGACCGCTTGACCGTTCAATAGTTAACGCTTCTTTCTTTTCAAGCCTTTCAAGCCCCCATGTAGGTAGCTAATATTAAGAGGGCAGCATCTTTTATTGTAATATTTATGCTTTCCTTATCTAAATATATAAAACTCAAAGGTGACTGACTGACTGACTGACTGACTGACTGATATAGTGATCTATCAACGCACAGCCCAAACCACTGGACGGATCGGGCTGAAATTTGGCATGCAGGCAGATGTTATGACGTAGGCATCCGCTAAGAAAGGATTTTGCAAAATTCCCACGGGAACGGGAAAAAAAGGGATTTTTACATTTTAATGTTTAGGCGCGTACGAAGTCGCGGGAAACGTTGTAGAGATCTGAAATTTGGCATGCAGGTTCCTTGGGGAGCGTAGGGTAGCACTAAGAAAGTACTTCCCGAAATTCCCACGGGAACGGGAAAAAACGTTTTTTTTACATTTTAAGGTGCGTACGTAGTCGCGGGGATCATCGTAGAGAGCTGAAATTTGGCATGCAGGTTCCTTGGGGAGCGTAGGGAAGCACTAAGAAAGGACTTCCCGAAATTCCTACGGGAACGGGAAAAATGGGTTTATTACATTTTAAGGCCCGTACGTAGTCGCGGGGATCATCGTAGAGAGATGGAATGTGGCATGCAGGTTCCTTGGGGAGCGCAGGGGAGCACTATGAAAGGATTTCCCGATATTCCCACGGGAACGGGAAACATGGGATTTTTACATTTTAATGTTTAGGCGCGTACGAAGTCGCGGGAAACAGCTATCTATCTAAATATATAAAAGAAGAAACTGACTGACTGACTGACTGACTGATTGACTGACTGACTGACATATCAACGCAGAGCCGAAACTACTGGTCGTAGAGAGCTGAAATTTGGCATGCAGGTTCCTTGGGGAGCGTAGGGGAGCACTAAGAAAGGATTTCCCGAAATTCCCACGGGAACGGGAAAAAAAGGTGTTTTTACATTTTAATGTTTAGGCGCGTACGAAGTCGCGGGGATCATCGTAGAGAGATGAAATTTGGCATGCAGGTTCCTTGGGTAGCGTAGGGGAGCACTAAGAAAGGATTTCCCGAAATTCCCACGGGAACGGGAAAAAAAGGTGTTTTTACATTTTAATGTTTAGGCGCGTACGAAGTCGCGGGGATCATCGTAGAGAGATGAAATTTGGCATGCAGGTTCCTTGGGGAGCGTAGGGGAGCACTAAGAAAGGACTTCCCGAAATTCCTACGGGAACGGGAAAAAATGGGTTTATTACATTTTAAGGCGCGTACGTAGTCGCGGGGATCATCGTAGAGAGATGAAATTTGGCATGCAGGTTCCTTGGGGAGCGTAGGGGAGCACTAAGAAAGGATTTCGCGAAATTCTCACGGGAACGGGGAAAAAAGGGATTTTTACATTAAAATTTTTAGGCGTGTACGAAGTCGCGGGAAACATCGTAAGGATCTGAAATTTGGCATGCTGGTTCCTTGGGGAGCATAGGGGAGCACTAAGAAAGGACTTCCCGAAAATCCCACGGGAACGAGAAAAAATGGGATTTTTACATTTTAATGTTTAGGTCGCGGGGTTCACCGTAAAGAGCTGAAGTTTGGCATGCAGGTTGCTTGGGGAGCGTAGGGGAGCACTAAGAAAGGATTTCCCGATATTCCCACGGGAACGGGAAAAATTAAATTATAATCCTAGATTACAAAGAAACACGTTATGCAGATTACCTACTGTTAGATTACCTGCCTATTGTCCAGTAAAAAGGAAATGATTGATGAGTTCACTAAAACATTCTTTAAACCAGTCTGCTATTACCTAAATAATGAATTTTGGCAGTAAACTATTTATTCATAAGAGATTAATGAATCAGAGAAAAAAAAGGAAAAATCTATACATATAATAAATAATAATTCTGTAGAGGAAGTCGCGGCTGAAAATTTAAAATTAAAAGAAACTATCAAGTCAAAGGGACTATATGAACGAAACTGTACACAAAATAACGATTTTTAGAAAAAAATACTGTATGTATGTATGTATGTTGTCCGGATTTAACTCGAAAACTACTGGACGGATTGAAACAAAATTTGGTATGGGGGTAGTTTATAACACTGGTCAACATATAGGCTACTTTTTATCCCGAGAAAATGCATAGTTCTCGCGGGAAGGCTATTAACAAATTCCACGCGGACGAAGTCGCGGGCAGAAGCTAGTTTATTCATAAAAGTTGGGGATTAAAAACTTTTACTTTTGGTAATCAACGCTATATTTTGGAAATCTCTATTCCTATTTACGAACTCTAATATTGCACACTGTTAAAATTCCCAATTTCCATAGGTATATTTATTTATGCACCAACTCACGAACGAAGTTATGGAGGGTTGAAGTACAGGAGCGCAATCTTTATAGTTCCAAAAGTGGATACCAAATCGGGTAGGTTGGGGGCGCTGCGGTCGCCACTCCAGTCAAGCCACCTAGGCGGATAGTCTGCAGTAGCACCTTCAGATGGCGCTGCTGAGGCGAAAATGCAACGAAAACCGAAAACGGTTGTGAGGAGAGTGTGTTTTGTTTTGTTGCTTATCAAATCCGCTGGACACGTTTTCAACTGTTTCGCCATATAAGATTGCGCTCCTTACCAAGACATTCTACAATCCATAAACGAAGTCTTAGGCAAAAGTCAGCCACAAGCACGAGTCTTTCTAAAATGTTTAATATTGATAGTTTCGGGTCAATAATCTCGTATTTATCTCAAGTCAATAATAAACTTACAAAATACAGTGATAAAGTTACTTATCTGTTTTATATTTATTTATTTCACCGCGAACTCGAACAAAAACACTGCTTATCGCCCAATTCCGACTTTTCTTCGGCGAAAAAGTATCTATTGGACCACAAGCCTCATTGTTTCTTTTTTACAAATTAGATAAATGGTTGATAGTACCTACTCTACCAGCAGATCCTATCAGAACGCGTCGAGTTCAACTTGACGCGTGAGCGATCCTATAGGGAACTGGGAGATCCCTATTTTTAAGACTTCGAATTTATATGAAAGATCCCTAAAGATCCCTTATAGTTGTATACTTACTTAAAATCTCGTAAACTCTGAAGTTTCTACAGAGCTTAGATAATGAAATACCTATCAAAATTTAAGCACTTCACTAAATGTTAACTTTTTCATACGACTTAAATCTTTCCAAACAAGCTATTTCAACTTGTCATTATTAGGTACCTGCCTAACGAATGCCCAGCAGTGCAAATAATATTATAATTTATGTTACCTTTATGTTACTCGTAGGTAAGTATGATACGATAATTACTTACTTACATGAGTCGTAGAGGAAATACAAACAATGCTCTGTATAGATAAATATAATCAATAGTAACCGACATATTGTTGTTAATTATGACCACAAACTAATTAGTTAGCACAGAATAAGAGGTATAGTACTACTTAACAGTAGGTAATAATTTGATTTACTGGAGTGCCGCATAATTTTAATTAGAAACTGACTTGATAATTCAATAGACCCCCGACAACAACAATAACTCTTTGTTGAGCACCATAAACAACATAGAAAATATAGAAATGATACACAGTAACGGGTAAACAACAGGTGGACTTGTCCCGAAACATCATTCATCTTTCGTTACTCCTGTTACAACCCATCTTACTACCAGTAGTAACACGGGAGTTTTTTTTTGCCCGTGTTACCACTAACTGTTCTCGTAGTAAGACGGATTTTTTTTATTTCCCCTATTACTACTGCCCATTATCATAGCTAAATCCCGCCTATTCCAGCCATACCATCTATAATGGCTTCCCCCCTGGTGGGGACTCGGAAGGAATAATACAAGGAATGTGACTGGGTCGACGGGTCCCCGCTACGCCACGGGGCCCCTATTTCTAGGTAGTTTTCCCTTCGGGCGTATTTAGATGACTAACAAACCTAACCTACATTCACACCTTTGACCTAACGGACTGAGTGGACTTAATGGGCAGTAGTAATAGGGGAAATAAAAAAAATCCGTCTTACTACCAGAGCAGTTAGTGGTAACACGGGCAAAAAAAAACTCCCGTAACACGGGAGTTACTGGTAGTAAGATGGGTTGTAACAGGAGTAACGAACGTCATTCATACAATCCAGTAATGTTGTGGATAATTTATTACATCAATTAAACTAATTAGGAGATAGGTAATTGTAGTTGTAGCAGCAGCGCGCAACTGCGCTCCCTGCAGGCGTGCACGGAAGATCAGCGTCGGGTGCTCCAGCAGTGCCCTGACATTATGCTGAGTGCACACCTTTTTCAGTAATACATAGTGTAGTAAGTAAGTAGTTGATATTGTAGTAAATGTAGTTCTGCCTCTGTTCTTTACCTGTACCTATGTATTGTATTGCTGTGTACTTACTGAAATAAATGATATTCTATTCTATTCTATTCTATACATCGACGATAGAACGACATCAGTAAAATGCCAATAATTTTGGAAACGAACCGTTTTTCGTCAAACAGCTAAGAACACTAGATTAATTTATACCTAACTAGCGTCCGCCCGCGACTTCGCCCGCGTGGAATTCAGTTATCGCGTTCCTGCGGGAACTATGCGTTTTTCCGGGATAAAAAGTATATCCATACCAAATTTCATCCAAATCGGTCCAGCGGTTGAAGCGTGAAGAGGTCAGTCAGACAGACAGAGTTACTTTCGCATTTATAATATTAATATGGATAAATAAAAAACTGTATAAAAATCGGTTCATCCGATAACTCGCCTCTTTGTTGTGTCTCAATAATTAATAACGAATTGAACTTCCAGGGGCAAATCGAGCTGTTCGCGAAGCACACAGGCTTTATGTGGGACATTGCGCAGGAGTTCAAGGCGAAGATAGTGTTCGCAGAGCACAGGTTAGACATCACCAGAATTAACGCACGTAGGGTACCGACATTGACTAAGTACTAGGACTCTAGTAAGGTTCTCAATAAATTGAAACCTTGATGAAGAACGAAACAAGTCGGATAGAATTGGAATTCCACTTTGATATTCACTTTGATACGACTAACGAGGGATTTATACTTGACTTTGAACCGTAATGAATGAACCAATAAATTTGCAAAGTATGAAGAAAAGTAAGTTTTAGTAAAGTTTTTTATTCGAATTGACCTACGCTAGTAGCCGTGGTCGATTTAACAGCTTCACATCTACAGAGAGGGATCCTGTAGACCCCAACCTCGCCTCGGGACCTGAAGAACGAATTTTATCACCGGCATAACACAAAATCAAAACTGTACAAATTGAACCATGCAATATTAAATAGTTAGCCTAAATAGTAATACCTAATATGCTTTACAAATCCGCAGATACTACGGCGCCTCCATGCCATTCGGCAACAAGTCCTTGGATAACGACCACATCGGGTACCTATCCTCTGAGCAGGCGTTGGCAGACTACGCCGACCTGGTCGACTATCTGCAAGGATACTCGTTGACCCCGAAGTATCCCGTCATTGCTTTTGGAGGTAACTTGCATTTACGACTACTCTATGACCTTCAGTTAGGTTCATGCCACCATGGACTTTTGATCCAATTTACAACTTCTGAAAGTCCTTTGTCATTTGATTATCTATCACCTTCCGATGGCTCCAGAGAGTTCTCGAATGCCATCTACATAGAGGTAGACAGACTGTCGATAGACTTCCAACAATACGGTGCGACGACCTGCTAAGGTGACGAAAATCCGATGGATGACCATTTCCTAATCTGTGAGGTGAATCGGGTGGGATGTCTACTACTGCCAGCGACATCGTCCGCGACTCCGCGTTGTCATGAAGAAGAAGAAGAAACATTTATTCGGTACAAAGCACACGACATAACATATATAACAATAAAATCGAAGAAAACAATAACATTTGCGTGTGATTTGTCACGAAATGGTCCTAGCTCAGCATGTGCTGGCATTGAGGCCAGCGCTGGTCTTCCGCTAGGACCATTTGGTGAGATCACGGAAAACCACACAGACAATAGAAAAATCATGAGAATAAAGCTTATTTTTTCTGGGATAAAAAAGTAGGTACTCTAAGGCCTTTCCCGGGGCTCGAAAGGGACAGGAGTCTCTCCATAGTTAGACAGCTAGAGGTCTGACTATGGAGATCCTCCCGTCCCGTTCCTTACCTTACTTTACTACTTCAGCCTATTTGCGTCCCACTGCTGGGCACAGGCCTCCTCTCATCACGAGAGGGTTGGGCGATAGTCCCCACGCGGGCCCAGTGCGGATTGGGGACTTCACACACACCTTTGAATCACTTCGCAGATGCGTGCAGGTTTCCTCACGATGTTTTCCTTCACCGAATAGCTCAGTGGTAAATTCAAATTTGAATTTCGCATATAAATAATTTCAGAGGTGCGAGCCGGATTTGAACCCGCGACCCCTGCATGAGAGGCGGTAGGTCAAACCACTAGGCCACCCTGGCCACCACGGCTATACCTTACTTTAGCATTTATAATATTCCTTACTTTAGAATTTATAATATTAGGTATGGCTTGATCTTCATCAGGCTCGTACGGCGGCATGCTAGCAGCGTACTTCCGCATGAAGTACCCTCACCTGGTCACGGGCGCCATCGCTGCGTCCGCGCCGATACACATGTACCCCGGTATGGTGCCGTGTGAGGCGTACTACCGGATCGTCACCTCTAGCTTCAACATCGCTGATTCCAAGTGCGTTGAGAACGTCAGAGCTTCATGGAGCGTGTTGAGGTAACTGAGAATACTTCTCTATAATTACAGGAATTAATACAAAGTGGTATAATACATATATTTCCCATTGATGGATAGCATGTAAGAGGTGAATTAAATTAATACAATCTACAAATATACTCAAACTACTTGATTCTCTGGAGCTGTTACCAACCGAGATACTAGGTATATCTTACTACTTATTGAGTTTCTGCGATTAGCACTGATATTCTAAGTGGAACAAACAATAATCACTTCAGCAAATAAATTACTTTACAATGATTTACACCTTTGTCAGGTCTTACCACTGACATTGTGTTAATGAATACAAAAAAAATGAAATTTTATGCTGACGTAGTGATGTAGAGGAAAACTTCAAGAAGCGAAAATAGGGCTGTCAAAAGCCGTCAACGCACTGGTGAATCTTCTGCTGTTACACATGTCCACCGGCGACTCGACTATGACTTACGTATTTACTAATCTGTACTATGTCTTTGAATCTGAAGTAGCTTGGTTAGCTATTGCTTCCACTTTTAGTCCAAAAATGAATGTCTCATACAGCCACCGAAAGTTACTGGGTCAGTGCCAAAAAATGCCGCTTACTCCCAAGTCTCCTAACCAACAGTAACAAGACCCCGTCGTGTTCCAGAAACTTCTCTACCACGACCAACGGCTCCGATTGGCTCCACAAGAATTGGCAGCTCTGCGACCCTGTCCGCAACGCCACAGAGGTCCAGCAACTGATCGACTTCCTCCAGTCCATGTACTCTACCCTGGCCATGGTGAACTACCCCTTCGCGACTGACTTCCTTGTGCCCTTACCCGCGGAACCTGTGAGGGTCGTCTGCCAATACTTGAATAAGACTCTGACTGGACAAGCGCTGCTTGAGGTTAGTATAGTACACTACGAATTTCCTTACCCATGGCTTAAGAATTATCACCACCAAAAGCAACTTAACATTTTAGCACCTTGTCACTTCCTTCCTTCCATCTCATTCGCCTTTTCAAGACTACTGAATTGTTCCCGATTTAAACAAGTTCTAGTCCAAAACGGCCTAGGTGACTGCCGTTTTTATATGTATGTATCATCTAATAATTTTGCTTTGCTGGTGCCGCATTCTCCTCTATGTACGATCTCCATGTCTCATCTGGGATACGATTACAATATCATTTTCGTCACCCATGGCCGTAAAGTGTGATTTTCTGCCCGCTACGCGGAGAGAAAATCTCACTTTCTGGCCAAGGCAAGACGTAAAACTTTTGACAAACCACGGGCGGTAATTCGTAAAGCCCCATATCGCATATTTATGGCCATCACCTTCGGTTCGGGCCACAGAAACCTGCGATCTGGGACATTTACGAATTCACCACCCTAGGTCTGTAATGTAATGTACTATTGTTTCCAGGGCATCGGGAAAGTACTGCAAGTATTCACCAACTACGACGGCAAAAGCAAATGCGTGGACTACAAGAAGGGTGATGACTACGGCAATTTGGACGCAAGTGGGTGGGATTACCAGGTAAAATTTCGACACGACTGTGTCAGGCAGTCTGTGTTAGGTACTTGATGCAAAACAAACTCCACTTATTCATTAGTACCTACTGTAGGGATATAGGATTTCCCATATCCTAAACAAGGATGGGCCGTCTCCCAATTTTTGCGAGAGAGCAAATTGCTCATACTCGTACAATACAATTCCAAGAAGCGCAATTTACCCATCCGTGCGTGCGTCTTGCTGATAATCGTTCACGATTGGACTGCGCAGCACAGGGTCAGCCAATTCACTTTACGCACCGACTGACGTTTGGACTTTGGGATCTAGTGACTCACTTAGCAGTCACTTTTTACGTCTCAAATAACAGGTTGATCCGAGAAGCTATAGAGAGATTCCTTTTCCGTTCCCTATAGAATCACACTTCGTGGACTCGAATACTATTATGACTGCCTTTATTAATTTATCACCTTTACCTTTCCAGGCTTGTACAGAAATGGTGATGCCGATGTGCACGACCGGCAATGACGACATGTTCGAGCCGAGTCCTTGGAACTTCACGTCTTATTCCAAAGAATGCTATGACAAGTACAAAGTGTACCCCAAAGAGAGGCTCGCGATGACGCAGTATGGCGGAGACAGGTTGCAGGCTGCTTCGAGTATCGTGTTTAGTAATGGACTGATGGACCCTTGGGCTGGAGGTAAGGAATTCAGTAATAATGGGTCTTCTAATAATATTGTAGTTAGGTTTGGCGCCTGAAATTTTGTAAATTGTCCCAAATAGCATACCTACTACTACTACTACTACAGCCTATTTGCATCCCACTGCTGGGCACAGGCCTCCTCTCATCACGAAAGGGTTTGGGCTATACTCTCCACGCGGGCCCAGTGCGGATTGGAGACCAATAATATACCTACTATCACCAACTCAGCTATCTATCTATACCTACAGGATTCTTCATTTGCCTACTCTGTCAATTTTGTTTATTTAAACCACCAAGGCTTTGTCATGTTTACGGAGCATTTTAAAGCTAGCCAAAAGGCGTCTTGATCTTGAGCCTTCTAAAGCCTAAGAACAGCACGGCGCAACTTAAAAGGCGCGCGGATTAAACAATAATAAACTGCATGCCTTCAAAGTTGTGTTACAGGCAACTCTTACACGCCATTACAATTAAATTTTACAGGCGGCATCCTCAGTAGCCCCAGCCCGAGCGTGAAGGCCGTGGTGATCTTCAACGGCGCGCACCACCTGGACCTGATGCCGGCCAGACCAGAAGACCCAAAGAATCTGCAGGACGCACGGCAGGTGCACAAGGATAACATACGCAGCTGGATCACCCAGTTCCAGAAGCAGGATTGATGGGATTAAACTGTTTTGATAGTTGGTGCTTGTTTTATTTGTATGCCACCTTGTTCTAAAGACAATCCTGACGGAACTATACGGAGCAGATACAGACAAGAAGCAGAAACTAAAATGTAAACGTGGAAGTTAATTTTTTTATGTATTGACGCCTCATTTAATGAATGAATGGACCATCCGACTTTGCATAGGACATATTTTCACAGTGCAAACAAGCTATCCCCAGATCTTTCATCCTAGCAGGTATGTAGTACTTACATCATTGATTGATGTTCCTTTCGCATCCTGCAGTTTCCAAAAATTTGCTGGGAGAGGGAGAGATAACTGTTTAGCGATAAATCAGCCTGTATAAATCATCTGAACTGCGTACAATTCGTTTGCTAGGTATTTGTTTTGTATTTTCTGTGTATAATATTCAGTTACATGCTTTTCATACCGAAAAAAAAAATCTCCTTGGAGAAATAAAGAAATAGCAATAAAAGAAACATCGCGTGACAATTTGCCACTAGAGGCGCTTCATAAGTTAAATAATAATAATAATAATCATATTTATAATTAATAAACTTAATTGATTTTTCATCGGCGCCGATCTTATAAAGTCGCCTTTGACAGCTATACCACTGGACCTTAGTCAACAGTGGCGTCAACTGGTGAGCAAAGAAACGATAGTCCTCATTGCTCAATGCTCATATAAGAGTGAAGTAGAAGGCAAAGATTTCAGGCACTTTCAGGTTTATTAGCAGACCTTGGACCTTGAAATTAATGTCAATCAATAAATACACTGCATTGTACGCATACTATTTCTGAACGGAACACAGATGACACTGACAGTTGCACTTAGAGGTTATGTTATTATTAAAAATTACAAACAAAACAAATCATTGAATTCAAGCCAAAGTTCATTAAAAATTTAAGTTTACCTTATCAAATACTGAACAAGTGGCCTTTTAACACAAACCATGACAACGATCTGCAAATACTGCAACGAACCTGAGAACAAGCAGTACAGGCCGGGCCTGATTTGCGAGACTTGCATTTGTTTCGTGCACCTGTTCTGTTTGCGGCGACAGGGCACGCCGGGCGACCTCGCTTGCGATGTGTTCTTCGACTTCACTTGCGAAGACTGCTCGCCGCATAAGAGGGAGATTTTCAAGC
The DNA here is from genome assembly GCA_963971205.1 of Aethes cnicana. Taxonomy (NCBI): domain Eukaryota; kingdom Metazoa; phylum Arthropoda; class Insecta; order Lepidoptera; family Tortricidae; genus Aethes; species Aethes cnicana. Next base: position 15,611,433 of record OZ020274.1, read on the forward strand.
GGAACAAGTTTCCATGGTAAAATGATTCAGATACTTACAGTAATATTAGGTCTAACACCAATTGTACAAGCCCCGTTGTTCCACACTAATGGTTCTATTTTCCCAGTTGTCCACAGTACGAACAAATGGGAATAGGCCTCCTAGGAAAACTGTTTTCTGAAACACTAATTAATCAAATAAATTTCTAAGAGTTTACATTATTACAATATTAATTACTTTCTTTCCAGGGTGAATGTAATCCTTCTGACACTGCACCATTTGACTACAAATGCTTATGGCATCAGCAACCATGGATTCTTCCACTACAAGACCCACATCTGCTCCTTCATTGATCGGAATTGGCACTTACTGTTTGATTCACAATTGTAAGTTGTACACGATTGTACTTATTTTACTAATACCAGTTACTGAAACTTTAAATACTTAAGATTTAAAGTGAGTCTTGGCTTCTGTCAAAATTGGAAGAAACCATTGCTCAATAATTACAGATAGCCCAGGTTGCATCACAATAGCTAATGATGATGAGTTTGTTAAATATGCCCACTGAGATTTTTACTATGGAGAAAATGCCTATTCGGTATGGAATGACAGCTCGGTGCCATATTTGACCATGATAAGTATGTTAACATTCTTGATGCAATCTAGGTTAAATGGAAAAATACATTTACATCAGCTTAGGAGTGGAATTCTCTACTGGCCAGTCTCTTCCCCGATAGTTATAACTTGGATCTTTTCAAGTTGAGAGTGAACAGGTACTATCTAAGTAAGCATGTATCACCTTCGACCACACCATCACTTACCACAGGTGAGATTGTGGTCAAATACTTGCTTATAATAAAAAAGTTTTTTTTTTATCAAATTAATAATAACCCCTTCCAGCAAGCAAAAGAAGAACTGGGTGGGCACGATAGCAGGAGCACTTTCTGTATACAGCAACCTGGTGTTCCGTTCCGGCTCCACGGCCCTCGGGGAAGCGGGCTGGTGGAAACTACAGCATGCCTTCTCACCGGCTGTCGCACACCACATCTGTAAGTGTGGTATATTAAAAAAAACAACATCTTCCACATTGGACAATTGTCTTAAACATTAACTTATTATTGTGGTAGAGCCTTGCAATAACATAAAATTATGTGATGCCTCTGGTGTTACAGATGTCTATAGACGGCGGTGACCACTTACCACCAGGTGGGCTGTCCGCCTGTTTCTCAATCTTTTTACATTAAAAAAAACCTGCTGATATTCTGGGGAATTATGCAACATTCCATAAATGATTTAGTACAATAAACATTTTATATTTCAGTACAAGAGACTGCGAGAGACAAGCCGAAGGGGCGGCCTCGGAATCAGATGGCCCTGGACAGCACACTCTTCATAGAAAAGGTCACCGAAATGGGTGAGTATAAAGAAATTTCTCTTTCAACAATGCAATTTAAAAACGTGAATAATTAGCTGTATAGCAAGACCCAACTTAGGGCCTTATCACATTTGCGATTTGCGAGCGAGTTGAAAGCGTTTTTCAATACAAATCTCGTACGCGGCGAACTCGCGGCGTGTACGCCTCCATACAAAACTCGCTCGCGAATCGCAAGTGTGATAACGCTCTTAGAAGGCGCGCGGATTAAGCAATAACAGACTCTACGTCAACGCCTTAAGTGCTTCACCGCGCGCCTTCTGAGTTGTGTTCTGCTATACTTATTTATTAATTTATTTAATTTTAGACAGGCAGCAATTCGCTGATGCGTGTAAATCATATTCTCACTATTAGATTTCATGTTAGTAAGAGAGTTTATCTAGTCTTAAATGTAAAATTTGATGATTATTTTTATTTGTCTGGATTGGATCCTGTTTTTTTGATTTGGCTCTTTTTCCACCACCTCCACCACAACAGCCTCCACACTGATGGGCACAGGCCTCCTCTCATCACGAGAGGGTTTGGGCTACAGTCCCCGCGCGGGTTCAGTGCGGATTGGGGACTTCACACGCATCCTTGAATTACTTTACAGATGCGTGCAGGTTTCCTCACGATGTTTTCCTTCACCGGCTCTTCCGATGATTGGATATTACTACTTGGATATTATTGGATATTATTACTTATAAAACCGGCCAATAAGCGAGTTAAACTCGCGTGGAGATGGTTCTGACCCTTGATTATTTTCAATGACGTCATTTTCAAACCGTTTCACAGGATAAGCTCTTTTATATGATAGATTTCAAATACCATGGACTTCTTAATAATTTTCCTGTAATCTACAGGTCAATAACCATCCTCCATATTTTTCCAAAATTTTAGGTCCAGTAGTTACGGAGATAAGGGGGGGAATGATCATTTTTCGCCTATTTTCTTAAATAACTCGAAAAGTATTGTCCAAAAAGAAATAAAAACAATATATTTGAAATCCTTATATGAAGTACTTTCATTTCACACGATATAGTTTAAAAAACTTCATTAATATTTTTTCAAATTTAGCCCCCAAAAATAGGGTCTATGTTTAAAATTCAGTCTTTGGGTCAAAAACTTACATATACGTACCAAATTTCAACTTAATCATAGACGGTCGGACAGAGACACGAGTGATCCTATAAGGGTGCCGTTTTTACGTCTTGAGGTTCGGAACCCTAAAAATGAGGGGGCCCCTCAGAATTTGTTGGCACAGGGCAATTGACACGAGTCCGTCGGTGTTTGCAGGAGGTTTTCCTATACATGGTGGGTCAAAAAATATGGCAAATAATTAACCCACAGTATTAAAAATTAAAAACCTATACAATATGCTTAGAATCGATAGCCGATACTGAGGGTTAATTATTTGCCATATTTTCTGACCCACCGTGTATATTTTAAAGAATGATACATGAAGATAATTTTCAGGCTACAAAGAGTTGCTAAAGACAGAGGTGGATGAAGGGCTGCTCCCGGGGCTCGAGGGGCCGGCTAAGAAGCGCCGCCTCGACTTGGACGCCGCTTATTACGATCAGGACGCTGACGCCAGGTCAGAAAGCTTTTCGAATAAATGTCTTTCTTCTTCTTCTTCTTTTTTTACCTACACTTAAAATTGTTTCATTGACGATTTCTCGAATCTTGAACACAAAGGACATAGGCTAGGTACTCTTTATCCCGAAAATAAAAACCGGGCAAGAAGCGAGTTGAACTCGCGTGGAGACGGTTCCGACCCTTGATCGTTTTCAATGACGTCATTATCAAACCGTTTCACAGGATAAGCTCTTTTATATGATAGATTTCAAATACCATGAACTTCTTAATAATTTTCCTGTAATCTATAGGTCAATAACTATCCTCCGTATTTTTTCCAAAATTTTAGGTCCAGTAGTTTCGGAGATAAGGGGGGGGGGGGTAATTTTTCGCCTATTTTCTTAAATAACTCGAAAAGTATTGATCAAAAAAGAAATAAAAAAAAATTGAGATCATAAGAAGTAATTTCATTTAATATGTCACACGATATAGTTTGAAAAACGCCATTAATATGTTTAAAATTCATTTATTTTCGTTACACGTCCGTCTTTGGGTCACAAACTTACATAAATTTCAACTTAATCGGTCCAGTAGTTTCGGAGAAAATCGACTGTGACAGACGGACGGACAGACACACGAGTGATCCTATAAGGGTTCCGTTTTTACCTCTTGAGGTTCGGAACCCTAAAAACGCAAAATTCCCGCGCGAACACAACCAAATTGCACGTATGCGAGGTCGGAAGTAGAATCTATTGTTGGTATAATTCGCTTTCTTTACTTTCCAAAAGGGCCCTAAATTCTTGTGTGCCCAAGGGCCCCGGCATAGTTTAAGACGGCCTTGCTTGTCATCTCGTCAATAGTTGTTGGCTGCGCCGTAAACACATTACACGCATTGAACGCATCTTTAATTTTATTACATATAGCAACACTATCCTTCCTCTCCCCCTCCCCCGCACCTCAGTCGAAAGTCGGAAAAATAACCCGCTATCGCGCGCGCACGCAAATAAAAGTATCTACGACAAAAGTCGGGAAATCCGCTATCCCTGGACTTCTCTGTGCGATCTGGAATCAAGTGCCGGAGTGCTGGTGCATCAACGCAAACTCTGGAGGTGGTGTCTGCTTCGACGGCTGTTTCCGAGGTTTGTCCTGCCCCTCCAGTTGTCACAAACTCAATCTGAGTTAGAGCCTTTAACGTTTTTTCCAGAGCGGAGCTCTTCGAGACACCGGAGGAGCCTCCCGAAGGCAGCTCTGATGAGACGCGGTTCAGTTTCCAGCCGGCTAGCTACATCCCACCGGTAAATACAGCATCAAATCATCATCACTTTAGTTCTTTTAGGGTGAGTTTTTTCAAACCGTCCGTTCAAGTTAACGTTAATGTTAAATAATTTACTATGGGACAAAATGACGTTTCTGTATGGAATGACAGCTCGGCGGCCATATTTAACGACCAGTAGCACTACCATGAGTTTACAGTGACCGTACTCGCTAGCGACTACGTAAACGATTTGTATGAAGAATTTTAGTTCAACGAGTGACCGCCAGGGGCGCTGTACTATTCTTCATACAAATCGTTTACGTAGTCGCTAGCGAGTACGGTCACTGTAAACTCATGGTATTGCTACAGGAATCCGTCAACTATGCATGAATCAACTCACCCTAACCGTTCCAATTCATTAATCTTTAGGTGTGGGTTATTTAGTTCAGTCGCCTTTAACATACCTGCAAAGCGGTTAAAAGTATTCCTTCTCCACATTCTTTTTTTTTTACCCGACTGCGCCAGAAGGAGGATTATGTTTTTAGAGTGTATGTTTGTTTTTTTTTATATCATTGGTAGCAAACGATCACACAGGCCTAAACATGGAAGGCCGACCGGCTCGAAGGACCAGTGTTAGGATCCTAGGATGGCTCAATGAAAGAGTGGACTGCATAAAAGGCTGGTATAATGGCCGTCTTAAATTACAATTAAATCCCGGTCATACAAAAAATAATTTAAAGCGAAAGTCGTCCGTTGCCGGTGGGGTCCGAGAAAGCGAGTGCGGATGCCGTCGGCTGCCGTCGGGCGCCGTCGCCGCCGGTCGTGACGTCATGGTCGCCGCCGCGTCGCAGCGTCGGTGTTGCCATGTCTCAACAGAATGCCTCTGTGCCAGTAATTTCACCGGCTGCCTTAACCCCTTACCGGAACACAACAGTATAAGCAGTGCTTTTTGGCGGCAGGTTAGCGTGTAAGACGGTGGTACCAAACCGGAAGGGCCTAGCACCAGGTCCTACCACCAGTGCCGGATTAAGCTAGCGCGGAGCCCGTAACAAATCGAGTCAAGGAGCCCTTTTTTCAGCTCAGCTGTCAGCCCAGCTAACCCGGCTCGGGCTAAATACACATACTTAACTAACACACACTAAATAGACATACTCACTTAGGCCCGGTTCCTATATCCACGAAACGCCTCGTTTTGCCTACGGACGGTTGATTTTTGACATTTGTTCCATAGAGAATCTGTCAAATTTTAACCGTCCGTAGGCAAAACGAGGCGTTACGTGGATATAGGAACCGGCCCTTAGACAAGTAAAGAAGCGATAAGATATTAAACACACTATTATCGGGACTTAACCGCGTAAAAACTATTTGTATTTTACCTCGACGTTTCGGCCGCGATGCAACGGCCGTGGTCACGAGAAGACTGAAGTGACGGTATCAGCATATTTTTCTTGTCGCGCGGGTGGTTCGAACTACCCGCGCGACAAGAAAAATATGCTGATACCGTCACTTCAGTCTTCTCGTGACCACGGCCGTTGCATCGCGGCCGAAACGTCGAGGTAAAATACAAATAGTTTTTACGCGGTTAAGTCCCGATAATAGTGTGTTTAATATGAGTGTGTATCGCGAAAGTTTGAGACAATGTAAGCGATAAGATGACCTAAGAAAGAAGAAAGAAGAGAATACTCCAATGTTACATCTGGCCTATAGTCTTCTATGGATGCGAGGCGTGGACCGTTAAAGAAGACACGCGCAAAAGACTAGAGGCCTTGGAAATGTGGTTTTACCGTCGCATGTTAAGTGTAAGCTGGGTCCAGAGAGTAACGAATGATGAAATCCTACGGCGTGTCAGCAAGTCTCGAGAGCTTATGACAACCATCAAGAGAAGGAAAGTGGCATACCTCGGACATGTGCTCAGGCATGACCGATACTACCTTCTCCAACTCATAATGATGGGCAAGATCGAGGGGAAAAGGCGCGTCGGTAGAAGAAAGAAATCGTGGCTCCGTAACATTAGAGAATGGACCGGCATTGCCAGCGTGGAACACCTATTTCGACTGGCAAAGGATAAAAATAGATATGCGGAGCTGACAGCCGACCTTCAGTAGTGGAGAGGCACTATAAGAAGAAGAAGATGACCAATGACCTAAGAAACTCTTCCTGCACATGAACCGAACTTTACTAACTCAATTGTTTCAAAAAGTAGTACCTTACATTCATTTGGCAAATAATATAATCCAATCATTGACCTATAATAACATATGGACGAACAGTGCCTAACAGAATATGACAAAATATATGGAGCAAAGTGACATTTTAAAATACGTTCCTATATGCTAATAACGCCTCTTTATAATATGTGTCAAGATAAATATTTTATACAAAAGTAAACCTAACACTAACCTAAGACTTAAGTGTCAAATTTATTGAGCGCCAAACGGGTGCCAGAGTTGTTCGGGCACCCGTTTTGACGGGCCATTTTTGTCCGGCTGATTGTGAATCCTTACTTATAATCAGTGATCGGATATTTGGATTCTCCCTCGCGGGATATCAAGTAGAAAAGTTAATATAGATACGACAGTTTCCCGCGAAGCCGAACAAATCGTTCAAAAATAAAAAATCGGCCAAGAAGCGAGTTAAACTCGCGTGGAGAGGGTTCCGGCCCTTGATTATTTTCAATGACGTCATTTTCAAACCGTTTCACAAGATAAGCTCTTTTATATGACAGATTTCAAATATCATGGACTTCTTCATAATTTTTCTGTAATTTATAGGTCAATAACTATCCTCCGTATTTTATCCAAAATTTTAGGTCCAGTAGTTTCGGAGATAAGGGGGGGAATGGTAATTTTTCGGCTATTTTCTTAAATAACTCGAAAAGTATTGACCAAAAAGGAAATTATTAAATATATATTTGAGATCCTCATAAGAAGTACTTTCATTTGATATGTCACACGATATAGTTTGAAAAACATCATTAATATTTTTTCAAATTTACCCCCCAAAAATAGGGTCTATGTTTAAAATTCATTTATTTTCGTTACACGTCCGTCTTTGGGTCACAAACTTACATATACGTACCAAATTTCAACTTAATCTGTCCAGTAGTTTCGGAGAAAATCGACTGTGACGGACGGACGGACAGACACACGAGTGGTCCTATAAGGGTTCCGTTTTTACCTCTTGAGGTTCGGAACCCTAAAAACAATTTAAATTGTCTGTTTTTTACTCTTACATGGCAACCAGTTGAGATAAAAACTTCTATTCTTTTCCTATTCTCTACACATTATTTTAAGCAAAAAATATTAAAACCTCTACAAAGTATTAGCTTATATATCTGTCATGATGGAAAATAGTTATTTGTTATGCAAGGCTGCAAAGTTGTTGTTTGCTGTGAGTGCGTGATTGAGTCCCGAGTGAACGAAGGATTCTAGGGTTGAACCACGAGCGAAGCGAGTGGTTCAAATATAGAATCCTGAGTGTAACGAGGGTTTCAAGGCACGAGACAGCAAACGACTTTGCTGCTGAGCGCAACACAAAATTTTTCACCTCACGCGCGATTGTTCGGGAAGAAGACTTAGTTCGGCGTCACGTACAGTTTGTGCTAACTCTGGAGGAGTTAAATTCGTATCTTCATAGCTAGAATCGCTCATATTTTCTTTATTACTTCGTATAGGTATTCTAAATTACAAAACCAGCAATCTAAAACTTTTTATTTTTATTTTTTTTAATGTTTTTTTTTTGTGATTTGGAACGCAACCTGCGGGGTTGCGTTCCAAATCACTCCTACTCGTACTTCAAGATTCAATTATTCATTGAATACAGTTAAAATATACACATATTTAAGTATTTTTGTGATAAAACATATTCAAATAATGAAATACATCTGAAACGGTGTATTATTAATATAATTTTATTAATGATGATATTAAGTAAATTGAACCTTTATTTTAATAAAACTCTCACGACGAATTGCGTTTCAGAACGTATCGTTGTTTTTTTATTGTGACAGTGGCGTCATGCGTCGTTCGAATTTCAAAAACACTTTCCACGCTAGCGGATAAAATCAACTTTTGCGCTCGGATATCAAGCTGCAAAACGACCACTTTCGAGCCAGTGAGGTGAAAAATACTTTAAAATCTTGACATTGACATTGTAGTAACCATAAATTACCTGATAGACACGCTTACTTACTCGCCGAACTTTTATCCAAACGGTACAAAATGTGCCGCTTTGGTGGCACGTGGCGTGTCTATCAGCTACTTAGTTGTTTTAAAGTGTAATAAAATAAACACATTGTATTTTTTTGCCTTTTCTAACAACATAACGCCCGGATTCCCGGGGCATATCCATACTAACATAATGTTTGAGGTCGTTCACCCCGTGTCTAATTCAAATATCCGATCATTGCTTATAATAGATCAATGAATCCAATCTAAATTGATATTCTTTTGCGGTCAGAAAGTGTGGTGCGCCGGGTGCGCGGGGCCCCCAAAGACGCGGGGCCCGTGGCATTAACTACTCCTGCTATATGGTTAATCCGGCATTGCCTACCACCACTAAAGTTAGTTTATTAAAAAAAAACGAATTTTTCGTATACCTTCGCAGAGTGACTCCTCGAGCGTGCACTCGTTCCCCCAATCAGCCCCCTACCTGGAGTGGGACTCCCGGAGCTCGCCGTCGCCGGCGCCGGAGCCCGACGAGCGCCGGGAGCGCCGGCGGGAGGAGAAACGGGAGCTCGTCCGGGAATCCCTGTTCTCCGGGGAGCTGAACACTGTGGACCTGCCTTGGGTGGAAAAAGTCGAGGTAAGTAAGTCATCGTCATGTGCAAAGACGTCAACTACTGCACATAAGACGGGTACCGGAACGAGCTATCGGTAGGCCTCTAACAAGATGTTGCGATGACCTGGTGAAGGTCGCGGTAAGTCGGTGGATGCGAGCGGCACAGGACCGAGGCTTGAGAGAGGCCTATGTTCTGCAGTGGGGAAGGAGTTTCCCCAGAACCCAACCCCTAGTGGATTGCTGCTGAGGACTCGGGTGGTGAACCGGGGGGTTCACTGCCCGTGGGTCGAGTGCTCGGGCTGGTCGGCGTGTCTTGTTTCCTCGGCACGCCTCCAGCGGTGGGGGGCTTCCAGCCCCAACGTGGAGGAGTCCTGCTCCGGCGGGCGGCCGCGACGGGGCAGCGGTTGAATGCGTCACGGCGATCCCGCACCCCGTCACTATGCGGCATGAGGTAAACCCTTGGGTTTTTAGACGGTAGTCCGGGCAGTTTGGGCTAACTGCCTGGGAGTCCGTCATACCCGTCCTGGTCCCCCGGCCGGAAGGGATGCGTAAAGGCATTTTCCCAAGGTTAAAAAAAATAAAAGGCCTATGTTCTGCAGTGGACGTGTATCGGCTGATATGATGATGATGACTGGCGTAACTCCTAAGGGTCGAAACACAAAAAGGTCCTAAGGCACCGATAACCCGTCTTTCAATTCCAATTACGCGGTCTATCATTTGTGCGAGAAATGTGCCCTATCTGCTGTCACTTACTTTCGTGATTCTTTTTACATCGGTTACCTACTCTAGTTCTAAGTGATGTACCTCTATGTAACTAAGTAGTATATCTTCTCGGAGTAACTTCTTTAGCATCCACATTCCACTTGTTCCACGAATCCTGACAGCTCGGTCGATTATTGGACGAGGCGGCGGGTGTCAGAAAGATGTCCACTTCTGGACATAAGCCTCACAAATGGTCATCACTCAGATCGATCCTGTGGTACTCACATCCACCAATCCAATTCTTCGCTAAAAAAAAATAGTAAATCCCATACTATGATGTTCTGCCGTTTTGCTTTTCCCCCGCACAGCAGTATAAAAATCCAAAATTTCTCTAGGGTCGGTTGATTCAAACCGTTCGTTAAAGTTAACGTTAACGTCAAATATTTTACTATGGGACAAAATGACGTTTCTGTATGGATTGACAGCTCGGCGGCCATATTTAACGGTCAGGAGTCCGTCAACTGTTCTTGAATCAACCGACGCTTAGGGCGGGTTGATTGAAACCGTCCGTTAAAGTTAACGTTAAATATTTTACTATGGGACAAAATGACGTTTCTGTATAGAATGACAGCTCGGCGGCCATATTTAACGACCAGGAGTCCGTCAACTTTTCTTGAATCAACCGACGCTTAATCTGTCTTATTCAACAGGTACAAAAAGACTTGGTGGAACTAACTCAATACGAAGAGGTGCAACTGTTGAAGCAAGTCGAGAACATAATACCTAAAGTCCGGGATCCGGAGAAAAAGGCCCAGCTGCACCGGATGAAGGCTAAGCTGGCGTTACGGAGGCTGAAGAGGCACAAACACTTGCCCATTTTCAATATAGACAAGTGAGTATTTAATTAGACTGAGATAAAAAATAATTTGTATTGTATTGTATTGTAGAGCTTTCCAACGCAGAGTAAATAGCTTGAGAAAACTTGCACGCTCCTGAGGAGCATTTCAAATAATGTGTAGCATTTTCAAGCTTTTTTTTTTTGGTAGAGAAATGTAATATACACACACAGGTTTACCCTAGCTCAGGCACAGAAGTAATGTTTTCGCCGCATTTAGATTATTTATACCTTTGTCAGTTAATTAAGATATCATAAACGCCTAGTGTAATTTTGTGAAATATTGTATCTACTGAATAAAATTTATTTATTTATTTATTTTAATATATTCGGTGATTCTAGAATTTTTGCAATCCATTTTTGATAGATTCCAGATCCATCCAAGGATGACAACATTTTTAGATATTAATGTAAATGTATATATTGTTAAATTGCAGGGCAGTGAAAGTGTTCTCGGGCCAAGTCCCCGAGGACCCACAAGCGGCGTCCAGCGGGGAGCGAGTGCTCGACAGATTTCAGAGATCGGTAAGAAAATAAAAAATATTATGAAAACAAGACGCACGTGTGTCAAACGATGTTATTTTAACACACTGACCACTTACCATCAGATGGGCCGCCTGCCTGTTTGTCAATCTTTGTACATAAAAAATCTTTTATTTTGCATGAAGTAAGTAATTCAATGTAATAAAAGAAATCCTGGTGGTTTTGAGAAGTGCCAATGACTAATTTTACTGAACACATTTCCGTGGGGTTTCTCAACGGCTTCTTCAATGATTTAAAACAAAAAAAATAGCACATATTATGCCATATTTTATAACTTACGGAACTTCTGGCTGCGACTTCGCCCGCCTGGAATTCGGATATCGTGTTCCCGCGGGAACAATGCGTTTTTACGGGATAAAAAGTAGCCTATGTCAGTTCCGGGACTTCAACTATCTCCATACCTTTCATCTAAATCGGTCCAGAGGTTGTAGCGTGAAGAGGTAACAGGCAGACAGACAGGGTTACTTTCGCATTTATAAGATTAGTAAATAATGATTCAATGATTTTGCCCAGTATCTCCAAGACAACCTATGCGGGACCATCCCGGACACCAGCTACGGCGTGTCGGTGCTCGCGGGGGTCGAACCCGCGGCTTTCCGCTCGGCCTTCTCGCTGGCGCTGCTCAAGCCGTTCATCAGGCGGGACGCCGGCACCCCGCCGTGGCTGGCGCTCACCGACGAACTGCTCCGCAGAGCCAACAGGTCGGTGCCTCTGAGACGATCGTCTACTCAACGAAACGTTACCCCAATCAGCATCAGCGATCTCGCGTTGAGTTTTTTTAACTGTTTACAGATATTAGACTAGGCTCAAATTAATGCGCTCGCAATACCACCACCATAACAGCCTATACATCCCACTGCTGGGCAGAGGCCTCCTTTCATCACGAGAGGGTTTGGGCCATAGTAGTCTCTACGCGTTCCCAGGATCGGAGACTTCGCACACATCCTTGAATTAAATCGCAGATGCGTGCCGGTTTCATCACGACGTTTTTCCTTCACCGAAAAGCTCAGTTTATTCAAATTTGCACGTAAGTAAACTCAGAGGTGCTAGCCGGGATCGAACCGCCTGAGAGAGGCCAGTGTGAACCACTAGACTGCCACGGCTCGCAAAAACTAGTTTCAGTAAGGGTAAATTTGGTACGGCAAATGCATGATTTATGACTATATGGTTTTCTCAATTGACAACATTAATTTTTTTTACATGTTTTTTTTATCAAGTAGGTAGTTAGAAAGTTAGAATTTTTTTAAAGTACACGTATTTTTTCTTTTTTTCGTAAGTCGTAAATTTCAAAAGAACTCCTCATTCGAAAAGTGCGTAAGTCAAAAATGACGTACGTAACCCTTCTGTGCATACAGCGTTCTATCTATATGACGTCACATGGATGGCACGCACCGGAACTCTCGTCACGAAAAAGTTTGGACTGAAACACGATTTTCTCGAAAAGTAATGAACGAAAAAATCTGAAATTTTCAATTTGAATCCTTTGCACGGAGATACCGAAATGGTTTTCGAAATACGCCTTACAACTTTTTCAACATGCTGTTATTATATTTTTAATACAGGTGCTCAAAAAGTAAACATTTCAACATACCTGTTTAACGTGCCAAAAGTTTGTCATTTCCGAACGAGCATTTTTTTGTTTTTGACATCTAGTAAGCGTGCCTGAAGTTGTTTTTTACGAACTAGTGCGTAAAGTTTTTTGTGTTTCATCCTGATCGTTTTTTTTTTTCGCAAATGTATTAAAAAATGTCGTTTAATACACGTGCGAAATTGACATTTTCACTAAACTTTTCGCGCTTGCATCAAAATATACTATTTTCTTGTACAGACATATACCGGGGTACAAGCCTCCGCCGCACGCGACCATAGACTACTCGTACGTCCGGCCGCATCACATCGCGCACGTCAACAACCTGTGCGCGCAGTTCTTCTGGCCCGGGATAGACCGTGAGTTAATGTACACTAAAAAACAAAGAAGAATCTACTTCTGTGACGAGCTTCTGCCCGCGACATCGCCCGCGTGAAATTCGGTTATCGCATTCCCGCGGGGACTAAGCGTCTTTCCGGGATAAATTTCGATTTAATCTGTGATAGACTTTCTCGAAACCAGCAATGTACGTCTGACTATCGAGGGTTGAAGTAAAGGAGCGCAATCTTTATAGTTCCAAAAGTGGACACCAAATCCGGTAGATTGGGGGCGCTGCGGTCGCCACGCCAGTCAAGCCACCTAGGCGGATAGTCTGCAGTAGCGCCTTCAGATGGCGCTGCTGAGACGAAAACGCAGCAAAAACGCTTGTGAGGAGAGTGTGTTTTGTTGCTTATCAAATCCGCTGGACACGTTTTCAACTGTTTCGCCATATAAGATTGCGTTCCTTACCAAGACACATTCCACACTCCATACGTCTGACTACTACTGACTTGAATATTCTGCGCCATCTTGAACTATCATCGTCATATTTCATCTAATTTACAGAAAACTATAACGAATTATATACTTAAACCTTAACATCCGACTCTATCTATTTAAAAAAAATCGCATCAAAATTCGTTGCGTCGTTTTAAGAGGGTTTATCCCGAAAGTTGGCAACGTCGCATATAGCTGTCAAATGTTTCGCTGTTTTTATCAATTTCTCAATATTACTGAATTAAAAAAGGAGTTATCATTCTATGGTTGAATGACGCGTCTCGTTGTATATTTGTTGGTTAGGCATTCAAATGATAAGATTATATTAAAATGTATGGAAAATGCGATGAAAAGTTTTCAAAAGATAGTACTAAAAATTTCGTGTTCCTATGATAATTGTTGCAATCCATACTTAATGTTTTATTCAACCATAGAGCGAAAATTCATGGTTTCATTCAGTAATATTCAGAAATTAATGAAAACAGCGATATATTTGACAGCCATTTGCGATGTTGCCAACTTTAGGAGTAAACCCTCTTAAAGATCTAAGCATACATAGGGACAGACAGACACTGAAGCGACTTTGTTTTATTCTATGTAGTGATGAGCTTTCGTTTGAAGCCATTCACTAGTAAGTAATGTTTTAGACAGAAGCCTCCTCAGACAGGTGATCATGGACTTGAATGAATATACAAAAAAATATTCGAAATTTGAATTAGACTTTTGTTCTATTCGTTCTAACTACGGAATATAGATACCTAATTTCGCCAGCGTAGTAAGTGCTCTGGTGGCGTATTCGTGCGAGACGTGGAAACTTATTCAAGTGAACGTGGGTTCAAACTCCAAACCCTCCGCACTTTTTTTCTTTTTTTTTATAAGTACTCATTGAGTTATTTTTTCAGTTTTTCTATTTTTTTTATTGTTTTAGAGTCAGGAAATCATTTTCTTAATTCTTATAAAATTGTATTGTATTAATGTACGTAAAGAGCGAAGTTCGAAAAAATACGTAACTTTCCTGTGTGAAAATCCGCATTGGGAATAAACTTATTGACTGTTTCAGTATTTGTTGTGATGGAGGCTTTAATAATGCGTATTTTGTGAAGAGAAAGAGTGTGGCTTAAGAATGAATGAGTTACTCGTCAAATGTCTCCTTTATGCGGATGATCAAGTAATACTTGCGTCATCAGCTGAGGAGTTACAAGAGATGGTAACAAGTCTGCATGTGTCATTAGAAAGAAAGGGTATGAAAATCAACGTATGCAAGACGAAAGTTCTGGTTTTTGAAAGAGATGAATTTAGGACGTTGTGTGAAATTATGATAGGGGGTAAGAAAGTGGAACAAGTGGATGAATTCATATATTTGGGTTCAAAATTTACTAGGGATGGAAAGTGTGATGGTGACATAGAACGAAGAGTGAATGCTGGAAATTCAATAAATGGGGCATTGCATGCTTTTATGACTAGCCACAAAGTCTCGGCAAAGGCTCGAGTGGCTGTACATAGAGGTGTGCTAGTGCCGACACTTATGTATGGTAGTGAAAGTTGGGTATGGCAGAAGAAGCACGAAAGTAAAATCAATGCTGTAGAAATGAGAGCATTGCGGAATATTGCAAATGTTAAATTGAGTGATAGGGTAAGGAATACCGTGATAAGGGAGCGGTGTGGTGTGAAAGAGGATGTAGTGACAAAAATAGAAAAAGGTATGCTATATTGGTTTGGGCATATGGAAAGGATGAATGAGAGAAGACTGACAAAAAGTATTTATATGGCTAGTGTGAATGGAGGTGCTGGAAGAGGAAGACCGAGGCGAATGTTCTTGGATCAAATTCAGGACAATCTGATTAAAGGCCAGGTCAAAAGTACTTTAAACCGACGAGCATGTATGCGGAACGGGATGAAAGTTGAAGAAGCGAGAGAAGTATGCAAGAGTCGTAGCAAATGGAAAGAAGTGGTCTCTGCCTACCCCTATGGGAAAAGGCGTGATATTATGTATGTATGTATGTATTTTGTGAAAATTTCAGGTGTCTAACAATAATGGTTCATTAGATAGAGCGCTTGAAATGAGACGAAGAAAAAAACAGTTACTTGTATGAAGACCCCAATTTATATAGATATATTTCAACTTTTTAGTATTTGTTGTGATAGCGGCCACAGAAACACGCATTCTGTGAAAATTTCAAATCCCTACCTCTTTCCGTTGAAGAGATAGAGCCCTGTGACAGACAGACGGACGGACGGACGGACATCGGAGGCATATTAATAGGGTTCGGTTTTACACCCGTTGGGTACGGAACCCTAAAAACCATGCTTAGAATCGATACCTGATACTGTGGTTAAAATATCGTGACAACTTTTTGCTTGACCCGTTGGTAGGTTGATTCAAACCGTTCGTTAAAGTTAATGTTAATGTTAAATATTTTGACAAAATGACGTTACTGTATGGAATGACAGCTCGGCGGCAATATTTAACGACCAGGAGTCTGTCAACTGTGCTTGAATCAACCCACCCTAAGCTCCTTCCATTCTGTCCGCTTTTCAGCTTTTTTGAGGGCAGCCGTTACAGGGAGCCTGGTTAGCGACCACGAGGTCTCCTTCCTTCCACCTTGCCTACATACAACAATCAACTTATTGAGGTTATCAGACTCAATGGCGGAGCCAGGGGGGGACTAGGCCTACTGCTATTATGTATTCTTAACCCCTGACGCGAAGAAGGTAGGGGGGTGTATGACGTCCCCCCCCCTCCTGAGTCGAAACCTGGATCCGCCCTTGATCAGACTCCCGCCGACCGAAATAACCGAGCATCCTTTGGTGATGTTGGATCAATATATAAGGACAAGCGATTCTATAGCCAATACATTAAACCGTGACTAAATGCTGTTATTTTTATTTTCCTTAGTGACGGAAGCGCTCCAGTACCCCGAATTCAGCTGCGTAGTGACGTACAAGCGGCTGGTGGTCGGCTGCGCGTTCCTCGTGCCGGGCGCGCGCGAGGCGTACATCTCCTTCGTGCTGGTGCGGCCCGAGTGGCGGCGCGCCGGCCTCGCCACCTTCATGCTGTACCACTTGCTGCAGGTCGGTGATGTCCCACTAGTGTGACAGGTGTCAGAGGCCCACATCTCCTTCGTGCTGGTGCGGCCCGAGTGGCGGCGCGCCGGCCTCGCCACCTTCATGCTGTACCACTTGCTGCAGGTCGGTGATGTCCCACTAGTGTGACAGGTGTCAGAGGCCCACATCTCCTTCGTGCTGGTGCGGCCCGAGTGGCGGCGCGCCGGCCTCGCCACCTTCATGCTGTACCACTTGCTGCAGGTCGGTGATGTACCACTAGTGTGACAGGTGTCAGAGGCCCACATCTCCTTCGTGCTGGTGCGGCCCGAGTGGCGGCGCGCCGGCCTCGCCACCTTCATGCTGTACCACTTGCTGCAGGTCGGTGATGTCCCACTAGTGTGACAGGTGTCAGAGGCCCACATCTCCTTCGTGCTGGTGCGGCCCGAGTGGCGGCGCGCCGGCCTCGCCACCTTCATGCTGTACCACTTGCTGCAGGTCGGTGATGTCCCACTAGTGTGACAGGTGTCAGAGGCCCACATCTCCTTCGTGCTGGTGCGGCCCGAGTGGCGGCGCGCCGGCCTCGCCACCTTCATGCTGTACCACTTGCTGCAGGTCGGTGATGTACCACTAGTGTGACAGGTGTCAGAGGCCCACATCTCCTTCGTGCTGGTGCGGCCCGAGTGGCGGCGCGCCGGCCTCGCCACCTTCATGCTGTACCACTTGCTGCAGGTCGGTGATGTCCCACTAGTGTGACAGGTGTCAGAGGCCCACATCTCCTTCGTGCTGGTGCGGCCCGAGTGGCGGCGCGCCGGCCTCGCCACCTTCATGCTGTACCACTTGCTGCAGGTCGGTGATGTCCCACTAGTGTGACAGGTGTCAGAGGCCCACATCTCCTTCGTGCTGGTGCGGCCCGAGTGGCGGCGCGCCGGCCTCGCCACCTTCATGCTGTACCACTTGCTGCAGGTCGGTGATGTACCACTAGTGTGACAGGTGTCAGAGGCCCACATCTCCTTCGTGCTGGTGCGGCCCGAGTGGCGGCGCGCCGGCCTCGCCACCTTCATGCTGTACCACTTGCTGCAGGTCGGTGATACAGCCTTCAGATACATCAGCAAACAGGGGTCATACATTTATGATCGTCCACTTACGCCTAGACAGTATAAACATGACAATCCCTTTATATGAATTCTGACTTATTCTAGACGTGCACCGGAAAAGACGTCACGCTACACGTCTCGCCCACAAACCCAGCCATCTTCCTCTACCAAAAATTTGGATTCAAAGTAAGTATCAAAACTTTTTACTGCTTCAGTGCTCAATTTAGATAAATTCTGGCCTATAACTGGGCCACTAACACCAAACGTAAAAGTATTGGTTCACTCATTTTTGGAAATGCAAATCATTACCTTTGGGTTCTGTTTTTATTTTATCTGTAATATTAATCATTATGATTATCTGTGGATTTATTTTATTTGGACCACTTTATGTTTTTAATTTGTTTCTCGAATAAATAACTTAATTCAAACCATGATAAAAAACAAATCATAATTATTTATTTATTATTATTATTTTGGTGTATTTCAATTGATTTTACTTCCTATGAGTCATTGCTTTCCATAGATGGTTAATGTCATATTTTCATCAATTCATGGTACAGTAAATTAATTAAACACAGTTATATTATAAAAAATGTTTATTCACAAAGGCTTCAATATAAAACCTTCAGTAATAAGATAATCGTATATCTTCCTAGTTTTGTTGACATCTATCTTGACTATCCTTCGCGCGTCTAGCAGCCTCAGGGACCCCAACTTATTGTTCTCTGTAATGAGCTGTTCCTTTATCTCCATGTAATTCTCCGGAAGCAGCCTCAAACTGGAGCACAGAACCTTCTCCGACTCTGAAAGTTGATGGAATCCGGGCAGGTCTACAATTTGCAAGGGAATCATCTGCCTACGAAACTTCTTAACTTGCAAATCCCTTGCGAAGCTCATTTTGTTTTTCACCGGAGACTGGCTTTCGAATTTCTTCATCATCAACATTGTGTTATGTTTCTGCTCCTTCAGCATCAGATCATGCTCTTTCTTGAGCTCCCTGTACATCTTTGCGCAGTACAGTGTTCTTATACCGCTCCTCCTGTATTCCATCAGCTGTACGATCCGTTGGAACAGCTCAGATTCTGCACTCAGCCCCTCCATAAAAGCGTCAAACTGCATTCCTGTCATGAACTGCATGAAGGGCAGCAATCGTTCGGATTTGCTCCGTAGCAATGTCCTGTCAAATTTCTGCACCCATGCTAGTAATTTATTAGGCATTATGAGCCCATGGTGTTGGATTATTTGATATCGCCGCTCCCTTTCTCTGAGTCTTGTATTCAGCGCATTCACTAAAGCTACTTTTAATGCATCCATACACTCTTCGTCATCCTCATCATCATCGTCGTCTTCAGTATACGAGTCTTCTATATTAAATATGCATTCTGCATTGTGATCGTAACTTTGTTCAAACTCTGATCTGTATGCGTTGTACCCGGCCAAATGCTGGTCACTCTGATTATTCCTCGGTGGATTTGAAGTTGGTTCCATACTATACAAATAAGGTGTCAGAATCTTAGGAAACAACGACTGTTCCGTTTCTGGGAGCAACCTGAGCTCTTTAAACGGCACATTTTCTATGTAATACTTCTTGTAATGCTCCTGGCATTCTAATTTAGACCTGCTATGCACTACTTTGGATATTTCTTCCCAGTTACCATACCCGTATGTTGCTAGAGCAGATAACAGCTTGCATTCTTCTTTAGCAGACCAGTTGCAGTTATCGAAGAGCGGAAAGTCGTTTTTCCTTATGGCATATTTGTGGTTATTCTTATGACCACCTGTCTCTTGTCCAGAGGCGAAACATCCCGTACACAAGCTCGCGTCGCACTCGCAACATTCTATATAAGGCTCGTTGGCGGTCTCCCCGCAAACAACGCATTTAGTCTGCAATATATCATTGGACATTTTCTCCGCAGGTCGAGGAATTCATTCAAGATTTTTACGAAAAATACTACGACATCGACTACAAGGGATGCCGGCACGCACTGTTTTTAAGACTTACTAGATGATTAAATGTGTTTTAGTATATTTGGTGTTTTAATTCTGACTTTTTAGATAAAAAACAACACGTTTTCACAAACAAATTACCTAATTTATTGATTAGTGCATTGAGTGACAACAAGCTGGTTTATTTATCATGTCAAAGTTGACACTTGACAGCTCGACAGTGTAGCAAGAAAAAAAAACGCTTGAGTGTCGTATCGAAGTTAAAATAAAGCTTGATCAGAAATTCAATAGGCCTCGCCATGTTGCGGCTGAAATTGTGAACTATAATAGCTGACTCGTCATTTATAAAATATAATGTATGTATTACTCTATATAAGAGTAATCCGGAGTAATACTTTATAAGTATTTGTATCGTTGTCTAACACCTATACCTAGTACATTTTTGCTTAGTTTATGGCTACGTCAATTTGTGTAAAATGTCCCAAGATATTCATTTATATGAAATGCAGAACTCAGAACTAGCGCCCCCATTGACAAGTGTAGTGAATTCCTGATCAAGGTTTATATACGTTTACATGACTGTTAATGTAATTTTAACAAAAAGTAACATATGTAATATGCGAAATATTCTCCTTGCAATGCAAATTATAAGCTAAGCAATATAAGCAACACATAATATTAGGTCCTTACATATGAAATTGGCGTTTGGCGAACTGGCAACTTTGATTCAAAATATGTGGGGTTCGGCTAGGAATTCCAAATTCAAATTTATTTCAAATTTAAGACCATGTATTTCTGTGTTCGAATTACGAAATTTATTTGTTATCGCGTCATTTGTTTTTCTTTCACATCGTTCTGTTCACAATATGGAGAACTTAAAATATCGCTATATTTACGAATATGAGTTTCACCTCGGCACTAGTGCTGCAGAAACGGCTCGTAGGATTAACAATGCGTATGGGGAAGCTACTGCAAAAGAAAATACGGTACGTTATTGGTTCCAACGTTTCCGTTCTGGAAATTTTGACCTACAGAACAAGCCTCGTGGACGGCCGGAGACACAAGTTGATAACGAAGAATTAAAAGCAATTGTGGAAGCAGATCCATCGCAAACCACGTCAGAGTTAGCGGCAGGCTTCGGTGTGAGTGATAAAACCATTTTGATTCACTTGAAACAAATTGGAAAAGTGAAAAAACTTGAAAAATGGGTACCGCATGAATTGAGCGACGCAAACAAAGAAACACGCGTCGAGTGTTGCGTTTCACTTCTCAACCGGCACAATAATGAAGGCATTTTGAATCGTATCGTTACTTGTGATGAAAAATGGATCTTGTACGACAACCGGAAACGTTCTTCACAATGGTTGAACCCAGGTGAACCAGCCAAATTCTGCCCGAAACGAAAGTTGACTCAGAAAAAGGTACTGGTAAGTGTCTGGTGGACTAGTGCCGGTGTCATCCATTACAGTTTCTTAAGATCTGGGCAAACAATCACGGCTGATGTGTATTGTCAACAATTGCAAACGATGATGGAAAAGCTAGCCATTAAACAACCCAGACTGGTCAATCGATCTAGCCCACTGCTGCTTCAGGACAACGCTCGACCACATACGGCACGTTTGACGGCCGCAAAACTACGGGAGCTGCGACTGGAATGTCTTCGACACCCACCATACTCCCCGGACCTTGCTCCAACTGATTACCATTTTTTTCGGAATTTGGACAACTTCATGCAAGGAAAAAAATTCAATTCTCACGAGGCTGTCCAAACGGCCTTCAAAGATTTTATTGATTCTCGCTCACACACTTTTTTTAGTAAAGGAATCAATGAACTACCTTCGAGATGGCAAAAGTGCATAGATAGCCATGGTACATACTTTGACTAAATAAAAAAATAGTTTCATAAAAAAAAATCGTTTTCATTTCTGCCATATGAAACGCCAATTTCATATGTAAGGACCTAATATAAGGTTCGTTAGGAAATGCAGACATCATTGGACAACTTGCACACACCTACGGTTCCCCTTATTTTTGGCATAATTCGATATTGCTTAATCAATACCTTTATTTTCGCCGATTTAGGGTGGGTTGATTCATGCATAGTTGACGGACTCCTGGTCGTTAAATATGGCCGCCGAGCTGTCATTCCATACAGAAACGTCATTTTATCCCATAGTAAAATATTTAACTTTAACGTTAACTTTAACCGACGGTTTGAATCAACTCACCCTTAATTAAATGAGTATCCTTTCGCACTACAACAACAACGATGATTCGAAAATTTTAACTCATAATTTCGTTAATAAAATTGGGCCAAGATAACATTATGCCAAACAAGCCAACATAGTATTTGGGGTAAATACCCATTCGGCCAATTAAGAATTATGCCAAATAAAAATTCGGCATAAATAAATTATGTAAAACTGGTTATGCGTACAAAGTTTTGACAAAAAAAAAATATGCCAGATAGATAGCACCACACACACACACACACACACACACACACTTAAGTCACTTTTGTCATGTTAACATTGCAATTTGGTGTTGCTATATGAAACATAGAACTAGCACCCTCATTCACAGGTCAGTTGAATTTCTGGTCAAGCTTTATTAAGGTCCAAAAGTGTAAGCATTTCTTTGACGTCGACTGTACCACCGAGCTGCTGATCTGATGATGGAGCTCGGACTCGGAAGTGGACATTCGTTGAATTCGTAAAAAAACTACTCGCTTAAATACCTATTTTTTATCCTCCTGAAACTTGTCCCTTTAATGTGACAGAGTTCTAAGTTTGGGAACTTCATCATCCCATCTAGTGATCCAGCCAGACTATAGTAGGGTCAACAAATAGTCTTGGAAAAGACTGATACATATGTTCATGGGCTGGACATCTATGTTTACCTACTCTTTCTTTCTTACTTACTTATTGATTGACTTCCTGTTCCTGATTTGATATGGGTGGGATAAGAGAATGGGTATATAGTACCTACATACAATAAGTGGACTGGATCAACTGATTTTCGCGAGGATACCTTGTACTTGTAATGCCTACGATTCAAAATCCCAACACAATATAGTTGCCATGAGTATTTATCTGGTGATTGAAAATATAATGAATATGATTTGAGCGATGGATGGAGCAAACACAATAACTTGGTCATAAACATGGGCTTTTTCACTAAAACTTGTACCCCCTGGTTTTGACAGTGTCCCACTACTTCAATATTTTATTACTGCCAAATATATTTGTTTGTGAATATTCGAATGGCATCTATATAAACTATATTCCTTAAATTATAGATTTCATCCCTAAATTCAAGTGAATTATGCTAAATGTAATTATTATGATTTTTTAAAGCCGCGCGGGTAGCACTTTTTGACGTGTCCCACCCCAATGTCGACTTTTTTAAAGTTGAATAATTAAAAAAGTATTGGGAAACATGAAGTCAATTGATGGCGTCCATAATCTACGTTAGTTTGCTCGTCACAGGAATGAATATCGTAATAAAATTAATAATATTTCATATTAAAAACTAAATTTATATAGTGGTACCGAAATCTGTTGCCACCTGACATGTCAGGTTTGTGACCGCCAAAACGTGGTCAGAAAACCCACCAATTCATTTTTTTATCATATAAATAGCAACATTGGATGCAACTTGACTAGTTAGCCACAGGTTTAAAAATCCCGCGTGCGCAGGAGTGGCGTAAAGCGAGGTTGGGTCAGTGGATTTTCCTCCGTCAACTTTTCGTCAGTCAGGTTTGTGATTGATTTCTAAACAATAGTAGCTATATTGTGATATCTCTTTATTTTTATTAGAAAGAGGCGTTACATCAGAACTGTTTTTTATAAGATATATTGAAAAATTGTGTAAAACTTTTGAGTAATATTTTTTTAATCAAAATAATCCAGTAAAACGTGACTTCAGTTTTGTGACCAGTCGTCCGGTCACGTATAGGCTGACCACCAAAGTCACATAACTGACCTCATTAAGATGGTTTTACATGGGAGTTTTTAACCAACTTGAAAAAAAAAAGGAGGTTAACAATTCAATACGTATTTATTTTATTGGATAATCTATTTGGCCTTCCAAGCAAATACAAAAAAAATGTAGGTTTATTCGAAACTATTTATCGAATTAGTTATCACATATTTTTTATTTTTTTTGCCCTTTTACGGAAGTTAAAGTTACCATTATTTGTATGTTGTTATTATTAAGTAGTATAATATTCAAGTACATAGTAATTTAGCAGGTAAGAGTAAAATTTAAATCATGAAAATAATTTCAAAATATAATAGTAATTTTTATTTTATTATCTGCTCAAAAGACGCCATATAAACCTAGGCTTATAATTTCAGCCCTGACAGTTTTGTAACTGTCCCACTTTTTCAGCTGTTAAATTTTATTTTTATTATTTTATTCTTACACGTCCAAACTAATTTACCACTGTTGTGTCTAAGAAAACAAGTTTATCTAATAATATAAAAAAGCTTTCTCAAAAAATATTGATCGTTTAGAAAATATAGGGGAAATGAGGTCAGGGTACCCCAAGTCACAAAACTGAATTTGAAACTACTTTATAAGCGTTATGTCATTACCTTTTCAATTAAATTTAGTGTTTTCCTGAAAAATTAATATTTAACTGCAATATGAATGTAAAACGGTATTAGTTACTTAAATACTTTACGCTGTGGAATATTGTTTATATAGTAACAAAACTGACAGGAATTGACTCCCATGTCAGCTAAGTTCCTTGTTTATTTAAAAACTAAGGATATTTCAGGGGGACCGTGTTAAATTTCATAAATTTTAAGGTATACTCTTTATTCTGGCTAAAAAAAATTAAGAAATTAACTACTTTAAAAATAAAACCTGAATTTTCATCGTGGTACACTTTAGAGTGAAAATGCCCACATAAAAGATTTCCTCTTTCAAAGAAAATAATAATTAGAATATGTAGGTGTTCGCATTGCATTGCACTTGGGATACATATCGCTGCTGTAAACTATTTTTTCACTAGACTGTGTACTGTTTTCTATTTCAATTAAATATTCTCTGACTGCGGTTCAATTTTATTTCCGGCTGTGTATTGGATTATTTCAAAAACATGCTTTGTGTTGATTGGCTCAAAAGCCATACAGAGGCTACACGTAATTTCTGAACATCGAGAATGCTCTCGCGTGCTACGTGAAATCGTGAACCATTTAGGATTTGAACAACTAAATTTATATTTATCTCCTTCCATCACATTGAGAGTCAATACGCGCGCGAGTTTTTTGTCTCTTTTGTTCAATGAACGAAGGCCCCAGAACGTTCTAGACGTTTTAATGTATATAACTTGGCGCGACGATCCCGCTACGTTTCATTCATTTGTGAATTTGAGCGTGTGAACAGTGAGGAGTGTTGTGAGTGAGATTAGTGGATATTTTACATAATTTCTTCTAGAACTGCTATTGGATTAAGTGTATAAACAATTTCATTTAGGTAAGTACTTCTGATTGTTTATTTTCATTCAGTAAAACCCCTTTTTTCGCCTACGAAAAGAAATCTGTGAGCAATAAATCTACATTGCGCGAATCATCAGTACGTATCCAAAAAAGGTGTCAGTCGCGCGAGGCTAACAGGAACCGTTTTTTTGTTGCAGCCGTCTTCAAAGATGGGGAAAGATTACTATAAAATTCTGGGATTATCGAAGGGAGCGTCGGACGATGAGATCAAGAAAGCTTACCGCAAGTTGGCGCTGAAGTACCATCCGGATAAGAACAAGGCCGCGGGGGCCGAGGAGCGGTTCAAGGAAGTGGCGGAGGCGTACGAGGTGCTCTCTGATAAGAAGAAGAGGGAGATCTACGACGCTCACGGCGAGGAAGGCTTGAAGGGAGGCATGGGTGCCCACAACGGGCCCGGGGGCGGCCAGTCGTACTCGTACACGTTCCACGGGGACCCGAAGGCCACGTTCGCGCAGTTCTTCGGCTCGGCGAGCCCGTTCCAGGCCTTCTTCGACCTGAACGGCGGCGGCGGCGGCAACACCATGTTCTTCGACCGCGACATGGACGTGGACATGGATCCCTTCGCCAACCTCGGCATGGGGCAGGCACGGCCCGGCGGCCCCGGCGGCGCCTTCCGCAGCCACAGCTTCAACTTCCATGGATCACCCAGCCGCAAGGAAAAAACCCAAGACCCGCCCATCGAGCACGATCTCTACGTCTCCCTCGAGGACATCGCCCGCGGCTGTGTGAAGAAGATGAAGATCTCCCGCCGCGTCATCCAACCCGATGGCACATCAAAGAAAGAGGACAAAGTGCTTACAATCCATGTTAAACCGGGCTGGAAGGCCGGCACGAAGATCACGTTCCAGAAGGAAGGCGACCAAGGCCGCAACAAGATCCCCGCCGACATCGTGTTCATCATCCGGGACAAGCCCAATCCGCTGTTCAAGAGAGAAGGCAGCGACATCCGGCACACGGCCAAAGTTTCGCTTAAACAGGTTGGTAAATTATTTTGTTGTTTATAGAGTACCTTATCAGTGTCCAGCTCTGTTTCCTCTTTGTTTAAATTTATTATTTCAACAATGATTTAATATTATTATTATATACTATACTATATTATATTAACAGGCAGGCAGTTGACCAACTAATAAATGCCAGTATACCAGTTTTCTCTATTATCTAATTAGGTATTTCTTGATTTGTTTAAGAATTTGTAAAGTCTGTTCTTGAACTGGTTGAGGACTGTGCTGTGAATAGATAAGAATATGATTATAGCTCTTCTATTCTACCTAGTCAAAACAAACCATAGATATGATAATGTGTTTTGAATCTTAACAAGGTGTCTAACCAATTATTTTCATTGTTCACAGGCTCTTTGCGGCACCATCATCGAAGTTCCGACCATGTCTGGTGAGAAGCTGACCGTCAACCTTCAAGGCGAAGTCGTAAAGCCACACACAGTGAAGAGGTTCCCCGGCTATGGACTGCCGTTCCCCAAGGAACCAACGCGGAAAGGAGATCTGCTAGTGGCTTTTGACATCAAGTTCCCTGACAGACTAAGTCAAGGAGTTAAAGAGATCCTAGCGGACACGTTACCTAATTGAATTAACCGAGTCCATTTCATTGGTATCACTCGTGGATAGGTTCATATGAGGCTACGCTGCCTTGCGAGCCAGGACTGAAGAGACGGCTGTGTTCTCCCTTATAATAAGATCAGGGAAGTGCCAGAGTCCTAGTTTACTCCACTTGTATGCTCAATTGATGTGGAACATTCCTGTGAAATCTGTACTCATTAGTTTTTGCCTACAGTAATGTTTCATTAGCAAATTGTGTGAATGCAAGCTCTTTGTGCGTTGTAGTACGAAGTGCCGTGAAGTGTACGGTGTGCGTATTTAATTTTAATAGGCTGTAAATATTTTTTTACTTTAAATACCTTAACAGTAATTGTAAGTTGTAGGTTAGCTACCAGTGTACGCGTATTGTATGGATTAGTATAAGATTGTTTTGGTTTCCGACTGAACAGTGACAAAAACTTATCACTTATAATTGCTGTTGAAAAAAGCTAATAAATGAAAATAATGAGTGTCTGACTTTTATTTATCACTACTAAAATAAAGGTTAGGTAGTTTTATTGCCAAATTGCCGTCATAATATCACGTAAATCGCTGATTTGTTTTGAAAATAGATTCTAGTTTGGTTGATTCTTTGCCAACAACATTATCATTTTTGTTTCACAAAGAAACTATCTGAAATTCTGAATTAGCATTGAAAACTGGTGTGGACGGTACTGTGTAGACAGCTGGAACGCCCTCGTTTTCGTAACGAGAATCTTGGCGCGACGACCTGAATACACGGGCCTTGGTCATTCCGTGCTAAAGCGATAAAAAATTCATTCTGAACTTCCGGATCTTCTGAGTCGCCTGCAGTCGCAGTTGCGCAGTGTGATTGTGATATTGAATTCAAATGTATAGGTGTAAACATTATAATTATATTCTGTAGTTTTGGCATCATTTTACAGAATACAATAATTTGATTAGTTAGCAAACTGTTTCAAGACCGGCGCCGACCGAGGCGCGCAATGACGTCACGCGGCAAAAATACGCGGCGCCCGCCCCCGCAAGGTCCACTGGAGAAATTGATGCAGCCATTAATTTCTCTATTTTTAATGAAAATGAAACAGCACGCCAAGGCTTAGCAAGTTTATATAAAAACTGTTTTAATCTAAAACTTTAACTGAGAAACTGTTCAACAGTTTGCTCTTCCGGCACCTGACCATAGACAACCCTTGGTTGATTAATAAAGTTAGCGATTTAGCAGTTGTTTCACGTAAATTTAGGGTAATACGTTATGTTACGTACGCAATGTTAAAATGTTGATAGGTAGGTAAAAGTACTGTAGCGGGGGGTTGATGTTAGCTCAGGTACTCGTAGATGCTGCAGACACGGAGATCAGCGGTGGAATCCGAAGACACGAAGACGATGTCTAGCTTATTAAAATATCTAACTCTTGAAGACTGGCCCTATTACTGCCCTAATACTGCCTAATTAATAAATCATAGATTTTAAGTTGAATTGATATTATATTTTGAGAGATGCGTACTTTACAATGGCTATAAAAAGACTAAAAAATATTAAACAAAAACACTCTACGCTTAAAATTACCTATTTTTGGAAGAGAATGTGACAACTAACCGATTGTACTCGGCCAGTCTCCACAGTACATTACACACCTAGGGCGGTCAAGTAAAGAAAGTCTCAGATCGCGGGTAATTGAGGCCCGAGCCGGAGGCGAGGGCTATAATCTAGCGGTCTGAGGATTTCTTTACGACCGCCCGTGGTTAGTATACGATTTTACGTCACCACCTGGCCGTGGAGAGGGATTTTTCGTAGCGCCCAAGGGCGGTAAATCCCGCTTTTCGGCCTGGTGTGACGTAAACGTTATTTATGTTATAAGCCATGCAATAGAGCGCGAACGGATTTAGATAGGTAGGTATGACTATGATATCGAAACGAAATATGTATTTTACATCACCCTTGGCCATAAAGTGGGATTTTCTGCCCGCTACGCGGAGAGAAAATCTCACTTCTTGGCCAAGGCAAGACGTAAAACTTTTGCCAAACCGCGGGCGGTAATTCGTAAAGCCCCAGATCGCATATTTATGGCCCTCACCTTCGGATCGGGCCACAGAAACCTGCGATCTGGGACATTTACGAATTCACCACCCTAGGTCTGTAATGTACTAGTTTGTTTGAGGTCAAGGTTCAGGTCACATGGGGGTTACGAGTCAATTGGTACTACAAAGGTTTGGAGGTGCATCTTCTAGAGGTGAGGTGCATTTTCTTCCCGTGTAGTTAAGGACTACGATTACACACTTCATCTGCCTAGAGCTACGTATTTCACCTTATTATGTACCTCTACGCAGGTAGTTAATTTAATTAGGTACCTACCTATGCAATAAGTAACAGATAGGTTCTTAACGATCATTTAACGATTGATTTTGATCAATTTTGATCGTGAACATGTGTCAAGTCAAAATTCAAGCCCACATATCATTACAAATTTACTAATAAGCTTGTGCTGACAAAACATTACTTATCACAAGCGGGTAAAGTTCACTTTCGTTTGTCGAAGCGGCAAATTAAGTAGGTGGGTATGATAGTGAGGTGGACGCAACGCGGCATTATTGGAAGCGTCGAGAGAAATCGAGGAACGTCTCGAAGTGGCCGGTCAAGCACTTTGGATTGGTGCTGTACCTACACGTTTTTAACTGTGTTGCCAGTCTTCTTAGCTAATTAATGCAATGAAACTTTAATTAACAAACGTACCTAACTTGATACCCGCAAGCCGTGGTGGCCTAGTGGGTCGACCTACTGCCTCTCATGCAGAGGGTCGGGGGCTCGATTCCGGCTCGCACCTCTAAGTTTACTTAATGTGCGAAATTCAATTTGAATTTACCACAGAGCTTTTCGGTGAAGGAAAACATCGTGAGGAAACCTGCACGCATCTGCGAAGTAATTCAAAGATATGTGTGAAGTCCCCAATCCGCACTGGGCCCGCGTGGGGACTATAGCCCAAACCCTCTCGTGATGAGAGGAGGCCTGTGCCCAGCAGTGGGACGCAAATAGGCTGTAGTAGCAGTAGTAGTAGTAGTAGTAGTTATTAGGCCAATTTTGGGAATAAAAAAAGCACTAGATCTAACCTATCCCACAAGTAAGGCCTTAATAATATTTGTTTATGATCAACGGCTTTAACGATTTACTGCTATATACATGTATTAACAACACATATAAACTAACAGAAAAATACTTAAGTAAATGGCGTTTTCAAAAACCACGTAATTTTTCATATCAGACGTCATATTTTATTATACAGACGTCATTAACAAACACATTTTCATGATGAAGTAAACAATCATTTTTTCCACAATTTCTGGTCAATATTATTCACCTTGCAACACTGGGAGCAACAACACTACAGTCGACGCTCGACACGTGCGGCATTTCCATTTAAAGTCGTCCCTCGAGATTTTCGAATGTCCACTTGCATTTTTTGCATTTATCTCGTGATATGATTTTTTCAAGCAGATGAATGTATTATTTTTGGATTAAGTAGTGTTTTACATAGTCAATTTTATATTAACATGTATGAAAAAACAGTTATTTCTTATATAAAAACCAGTTTTAAAATACGGTATAATCACCTCCCAGTACTGTCCCCTCCACAGAGCCCCACTTTTGAACGCGATTTTTCCATATTATTTCCACAGAGCAACACCAAGTAAAGCAATTTTTAAATAGTTTTAATGTTCAAAAATGTCATGGCAAGGTAAATACGTCCTTAAACTGAATAGTATTAAAGATATATTCATTTTAATGTTGTCTCCGCGAAATCGCGATTTGGACATGGTCCGGTGTAGTAACGCTAATTTCACCTCTTAGGAAAAGAATATCTATGTACTTCGTAGGTTTGTTTGATTCCTGACAATTCTATGACCATAGACAAAATACGATTAAACGTCATATTTCGATTTAAATCGGTCAAAATGCGATCACCGTAACGTGCTGTGCTTGTCAGCTAAGTTTAACACAATTTTTGTCCATATTGTACAACGGTTTACGCTGCTTGAATGGATAGTAATTTAAATGCTATGTTTATCAAAAAGAACTGTGTCTTATGCAGTACGTTGTTGAATTTAACGCGTAAAAGTTGCTATTTGATTTCTATTCAATTAAAGAGATTTTATTCTAGATCGGCAAAATTGTAACGTCCGTTTGTTATCATTTGGAAGTGTTACATATAAGCCGGACCGAAAAATGTTAACAAATGGATGCGTAAAGTCGCATTCACATTGAGTAATACTAGTGTTTTACCGTGACTTTGTCCGCATATATTGTTTCATATGGCTTGGAAGGAAATGGTGGAATATTATTGCCACGTTTGGATGAACTGTTCAGATAGTAGTTTGATAAATGTCTTTGTTGATGGTTAACATTGGAGTAGGTACAGTTTTGAAGGTATTCATATTATATAATGTCTTTTTATAAATCTATAAGTGTCTTAATGTTTTTTATGCGAGATTTAAGTGTCCATATAAAGAGTTCAATGTGTTGAGATTTTGGAATGACTAAAATGTTATTTTCAAAAAATTCGCGGGACATGTTCTTTGCTTGTACTTTTCATATATTGTCCACCTTAATTTAGAAATCAACTTATTCTTAGTGATCTCATATTAAATAATGAATATTTTTATATTAAAAAGGATTTTGTACTTTGTGAATTATTGTGATCTCATCTTTATGTTGTCTGTTAAGTAACATGAGTGTCCATTTGGAAACTGTCCTCACGATTTTGTAACTATTTTTCGTTAATTTTAATATATTTTGAAGATATATTTAATACTTTTTATCAAAATAATAAGAAGATTTGTTAGTTGTATTTATTTTTGTATGTTTCATAGCCTAAGGAAAGGTAGATAAGTGATAAAAGCAAATACAAGTAAGAAAATTGGGCCTATACCGTTACCAAACGGCATTTAATTATTTTTAATAAAAAAACTTACGTAAAAATTTACGATTTATGTTGCTAATTTAATTTTTAGATAATACATATATTAAATAAAAATGCAAACATTCGCTTTGAACCCTTATCTTATTTCCTACGTGAGGAGAATTAAGTTACCAAATGGACGTGAAAATACCATCCTTATTTTACTAAATATTTTTTTTCTTGGTATTTACTTAAAATAATGCGTGTCTCTTTACATATTAACAAAATAAAACATATTAGCCCTTAGATTAACATATAAAACTTGCTAAAATCATAAAATATTTTCACGATTCTCAAAATCATAAAAGGGACGACTTAAAATGGAAATGCCCAACTTGCGGCCGTCACGTGTCGGGAAAACGTGACGCGGGAATAGCACGCGGGCAACCCAGTTTTGAACGGTACCAACTATACCTTCGTGGAAATTCATCCTTATGTACAAGCTGTACGGTGGTTTTCCCCTTGATAAATAATGCTGAAATAGTGCTAGAGCTAGACAGTTCTAATTCGTTAATACCACGTTTATACCATTTTACGTTTGCTATTGGTTTAGTCGTTAACTCATAACTTACAAACGAGTCTGTACTTTACTGCCTTTTGATAAGGTGTAGGTGTCATTTACTTAGTAGCAGGTAAATGATGGTTTGTCAGACAATTTTCTTAATTATTGGGACGATTTAATTTAGTCGGATTATGCGTGATGGCTCTTGTTTCCATAACGGTGAAAGAATATTTTTTTGGTTTTGTTTGAAGATAAGATAATCCATCAAGATAACTAAGTACAACATAATGAAATGATTATTGATTGTAGTGTTTTTGGGGCTAAATGCGGGATTTTCATTAGTACAGTCGAGTTCGCCAATATATACAAACTTTTGCACCTTACCACGTTGTAATAAAGTCCAAACCAAAAGTGTACACATTAATGAACTCGACTGTACGTGAAGTTTGAAATTAAACATCGTTGTAGATACTTATGGCTTAGATATATCTTACTTAGGTACATTTCTTAATATGATTTCGACAATATTTTATCAATTTGTGACAACTACCTATCGTTCTAAGTAGAGTCAGATTGCATAATGTGACATGGCATGCCATATTGCACAGGTCGAGCAAGAAAATAAATAAATAAAACTATGCTCAATGAATTGTATACCATTTGTACTAGAAATAAAGTTTAAAATTAAAACGGTACTTTGCATTGGCATAAACAATGCGCACTTGCGGTAAGGTATTATTCACGTGTAGGTACTTACTTTCTCGAATGTTCCGGAAAAGGTTTTTTTCTAGAACATTTCTTATCAAAGGTCGTGGAACACGTGAGTTTGTATCGAATAGATAACTCGTTATGTGGTGATTAAAATAATAAATAGGTGTGTAATACTAAAATAATAAATGTGTACATCGGATACTATTTACATACAAATTACCAGAATAGCTCTAGTGGCTTCTTTTTATTATTTACATCACCCTTGACCGTAAAGTGTGATTTTCTGCCCGCTACGCGGAGAGAAAATCTCACTTCTTGGCCAAGGCAAGACGTAAAACTTTTGACAAACCACGGGCGGTAATTCGTAAAGCCCCAGATCGCATATTTATGAAACAGAAACCTGCGATCTGGGACATTTACGAATTCACCACCCTAGGTCTGTAATGTACTATTACCTGCTGTGCCTGCCTACGTAGAAGAAACTTACTGGTACTGGTATATGCTAGTAAGTATTTACTTTTGATTTGACGCCATTGTTCGATTCAAGTACTTATATTTTCATTGAAAGCTTTCCAGTGGCGCCTCTAGTGGAAAATAGTGGTAAATAAAGAAATTGACGTAATTCATAGATAATTTGTAAGTTTTGGAACAGATAAATAATCGAAACCTTTGTTTCGCAGTTCCTCCAACAGCCAATATTGACTGCAAGCATGCATACAATGAGTATATCATAATGATTAAAAATTCCTTTTGTTTTTTTTTTCAGGAACGGTGACATAACTCTCCATATCCATTCGACCAACTTAACCTTGCTGTCAATTGCTTAAGCATCGACCATCTGCCTTGGAAATAAAGTTGTAGTCCGCTTAGCAAGTGTGATAGATGTGTAGGTATAAATGATGTACAGACAGCAAGGTCATCAGCCTCCCACTAGAAGCCATATAGAAACCTAGTAACAGTATAAATGAGTCAGCTAGAGGGCGATGTTTTGATGAATTTAGATCAGATTTTTCGCATTTATATGCCGTGGAAAGTTTTAGGAGCTAATAGCTAGGAGGTAAATTTCATAGATTTTTGAGTTAAGTAATACCCTCTATCCTTCAATAAAAATCACATTTATTTGTAACACCTTTACTTATCAAAATACAAACAACTTAGCAATAAAGTGTAGTTTAAATTATTCATATGCATGATTTGATTAAATATTCTCCCTGCCTAGGTTTTTAATTTAGGTACCCATAATGTATATCTTGTAAGTTACAAATTACAATAAATACATTTTTCATTTTCATTTTTCATATTAAATCACAAATTGAATGAACAAATAAACTATTTACAAAAGCTCTTTAATAGGAACTTGCAATTTATTTTAAACTTTATCAAAATAAAATAATATAATTATGTCAAACTTCATATTATGGTACCTAGCTAGGGTATGTGTATTTGTAAGCAAGACATAACCTTCGAGTTTTCGACTAAAACAACATTTTGACGAAAATGTTGGTAGAAAAATCTTTTCATACCTCTACTGTAGTCAATAATAGGTATAAATTGTAAGCCACTCTAA
The DNA here is from genome assembly GCA_963971205.1 of Aethes cnicana. Taxonomy (NCBI): domain Eukaryota; kingdom Metazoa; phylum Arthropoda; class Insecta; order Lepidoptera; family Tortricidae; genus Aethes; species Aethes cnicana. Next base: position 15,645,877 of record OZ020274.1, read on the forward strand.
GTAAGTAAGTTAATTATTAAGTATAAAATATACTTGTTATGACACATATTTGTAAAATCAATTATTTACTTATGATTAGGATTGTGTGAAAGGGGATATGTTTACCGCATTCACTGCCACTTCTTTTTACGAACTTTCGCCAGGTGCCACATCTGTCATTAAGGGACTATTGCAACGCACATGTGCGTTCGAGGCACTGCGGGAAAGTCAGCAAAACGCATATATGCGTCGGTGGCAGTGAATGCGTTAAAAAGGATGTGAACTCCGAGATGACGAAATTTCTGGAGATGGTGAAATTTCTGGCATAGAGGCATTCCATCTTAGGCCTCAGGGTAGGCAACGCATTCGAGATCTTATGGTTCCTTCCTTCTGGAGGATCATAGGATTTCGGTGTCCATGGGCCGCAGTGACCACTTACCTCAGGTGGGCTGTGCGTTCGTTTGCCTATACCATTGCTGCATTGGTATAAAAAAATGACGGCTGACGGAGAAAAATGGAAGAGAGGAACATGTTGTGCCGACCCCACGTAATGTGGGATAGTGGTAAAGGAGATGATGATGAATTATGTACTTATGCATAAGAATATGTATATTATAAAAAATACATATAGCACGACACAGCTTAGAAGGCCCGGCGCGTAATAGGCCACGGCAGGCGTTTCATTGACATATTGCGCGCGACGTTTGTTAAGAGTTTTATCCCGAAAGAATGATAAGATTACATTAAAATGCATGGAAAATGCGATGGGAAGTTTTCAAAAGATATTACTTCCATAATACTAAAAATTTCGTGTTCCTATGATAATTGTTAGTTTTATTCAACTATAGAGCGATAATTCATGTTTTTATTCAGTAATATTCAGAAATCAATGAAAACAGTGTAATATTTGACAGCTATTTGCGACCTTGCCAACTTTCGGAGTAAATCCTCTCAACGATGCGCGTGTCCGCAAAACGCCCGCCGCTACCGCTGTCGCGCGAAGTCGTGGCCGACCGGTAAGTGTATGGAGTGTGGAATGTGTCTTGGTAAGGAGCGCAATCTTATATGGCGAAACAGTTGAAATCGTGTCCAGCGGATTTGATAAGCAACAAAAAAAAACACACTCCTTACAACCGTTTTCGCCTCTTCAGCGCCATCTGAAGGCGCTACTGCAGACTATCCGCCTAGGTGGCTTGATTGGAGTAGCGACCGCAGCGCCCCCAACCTACCCGATTTGGTGTCCACTTTTGCCTCAAAATAAAATAGCCTCAAAACAAATATGACAAAACAATAATTTGCTAAAACAATTTAATTCTACCAAAAAATACAATATAAAATCATGGTGGGAATATTGTAGATTTATACCATCAATTGACGGCTTGTTTGTACCTACTGATTACTGAAGCTGAATTTTCGAAAACACCCAAATGCTAGTTAGTCAATACTTAAGTAAAAGAATACACAGTTATCAGCAGATAAACAATAGGTGGACTTATCGCTAAAGCGAGCGATCACTTCCAATTAACCTTAGGAAAGCGGAGATCACGAAAATAATGACAATGATGATATTAATGATTCACTGGTATATTTGTAGGTTTCTTTTATACTCGAAAAACGAGCTTGCGATGTGAAATAAGTCAACTGGCATGTGGATTTCATAAAGTTTAGGCCGGAAGCCCACTGCTGCCGAAAGTGTAACGCTGCGCCACGCTCACACACGCTAGAAGTTCTTCGTTGTCATTAAGCGTTATGTACCAATAGCTTATGTTGTGTTACATTGTTTGTTTACAATCAACCATAGGATAAAACAGTTGTATTGGACGATCGGGGTGGGTTCAGTCCTGCCAGGGCTCTAAGGCGGGCTGCGGCAGGGCGCGGCACGGCCGCAGCGGGTTGTCGCGCGCGACCAGCTGCATGACGCGCGGCTGCGCCTGCGCAAGCAGCGCCTCGTTCGCGCAGATCACGCCCGCTAGCGTCGTCTTGCGGATCTCCGTTACTTGCTCTGAAACGATCAATTGGTTTAAAGACTCGCAAACTCGCAAACCTAGATATTCCGTAGGTACTATTTGGGTACTATTTATTTGCATAATCAGATCCTGGATATCGCTACGGTGTACGCTATCTTGACGGTCACCGGTTCCCCATGTAGGATGCCGGCACACCAGATCATGGATCGCGGCAACGCGAATGACACAAAATTCGTGCTTCCAACACTGTTATAGTTTCGTTTTGTTAGTCATTAAGTGAAGACGACATAGAGGGAGACCTTTTCGTGACAGTCTTTAAAGGTTTCACTTTTCTGATTTAGTACCCGGGGCTTTATTGTGTTTGCCCACTACCAATTGGTTTGAAACAAATCGCACTGTGGCTCTGGGAATGGCATTTTTATATAAAGTGCGCATGGTTTGAAAGACAATGAAAGAGTCAGAAAATATCATTTAGTCGGTCCTTTCATATTTTTTATACGAAATTGAACCAAACTACTTCCCAAATAAATTTCAATTTCGTATAGAAGTAATGACTATTCTGTTGAAATGAATTGCCGAAGACAATTGCCTCATAAAGCGCAATTGGTTTGGATTCGAACAATGGAAAAAAGCGCGATTGGTGGAAATCAGGGGCTATATTCGAAGTCTTAAAATAGGGATCTCCCTGTCCTTTATAGGATCGCTCACGCGTCAAGTTGAACTTTTTAATCTAGCTGCTTAAAGTTCACGTGAGCTATCCTATAAAGGACAGGGAGATCCCTATTTTAAGACTTCGAATATAGCCCCAAGTGGCAAATGCATAGCGGACGATGTGGTATTCTGATTTTAAAGACGGTCCAAGTCAAAATATCGAACTTACGTATAGTGAATCCTGTGGTGGCGTCCTCGGTCTCGTACCAGAAGCGATCCCCGATCTTCAGCCGCAGGAACTGATCGGCGATGAGGCAGGTGAGCGTGGGCCCGAGAAGACGCCCGTGCGGCTCCTCTGCCAGCGCGCCCGTGTACAGGTCTATGTCGTCCACCTGGCTGGAACATGGATTGGAATACTTGAGCATGGAGGTACAAGCATCGGCACGAAACTTGAGCGGTGGATTTGGAGGCGCAGAAGTCGAAAATATTTAAGGTTTCATGGGCAGAGGGGCGCGGGACGCAGCAGGCGCTTTATTGTGCTTATTGGCCATTCAGTCGTAAACATGCGCAGAAATCCCCTCTACTTTCGCTCACCGCTCAAGATCCGTGCCGTGACCTGTAATATGTACAGAAGTACATCTGGAGCGAGTAGTGTCAATTTCGAAAGAATAAAAATGTAGCTAAAGACGTGAGCCCGAAGGTCGTTTTCGTTCCCAATTCGAAAACGTGCTCAAATATTGACGTTAACCTTCTTTTGTCTTTATCTATGTTTGTAAGTTTAGACAAAGAGAGATACGAGGTTTTTACGCCCCTCGCCCCGCGCACCTATCCCAAAATTTTGTCACAGAGGGTAGTTCCAGTTATTATTTGCTACTTCCATGCACTTGAGTTATGGGCGCAGCTGAAAACCGGCGCTGTGGTTTCGCGCCACAGAATTATACTGAGCTGAATAAGCCTAGCTATTTTTGTTATCTTTGTTGTAATTGAAGTAATATATCAATGTTTGTATCCTTTTTATGCCGAATAAATATTATTCTATTCTATTCTAAATGAGGACTCTCTCGGAGCGCTAGTGGCGTTTGGCGCCTGCCAAGCTTGCCAAAGGCGTGTGCCACAAATACATCATCATCCACTCCACGGAGTACTTAGGTAGTAATCAAGTAGGTTATACATAAATATTGTCTTTCTATCGTCATCCTTTGGACAGGGACCCGTTATAGATAGACATCTATTGTTAACTGATTCATAATAAAAATCAAAATATGAACGTAACGTGTAACATTGAAGTGAAAGTTAACTTTTAGGCAGTGGGCGCCCAAATATTTAAATTTCCATTTGATTGGAGTGACGAGAATCCGGTCGACATGTACTTTAGTCATGACTCAGAAGTCACAGATAGATTCACGAGAGTTCTTAGTGTGATAAGGAATAATAATTCGTCACTAATGTATGCATTTTAGATAAAGACAACAAGCGAGAAAATGCTCGTTCTCGTTTTTGTCTTTGGACTGAAGAAGATGCACAGTGATCAAGAATATAGACCGGCTGGAATTGAGTTTAACTTGGAAACTTATGTGTTTTTCATATTTTCAGCGCCTTTTTTGGAGCAATGAACTTTGTCCTTTTAATATGCTTCCGTGCTAATATTTTAAAATAGTGTACTAACTGGGTGTCTGTTGTGTTTTCACGGCTAAACAGAACAGTTCCGGTGTAAGTAATTTGTGTAAAGAAGGTATAATCATTCGAACCGAAGGAAGTCCCCTGATGGACAGGCCTCCTCCACCAAGGTTTGCGACAAAAATCAAAATCAAAATAATTATTCAGCAAATAGGCCACATCTGGGCACGTTTACACGTCACTTTTAAATGAATTTAACAGAAATGAATTTACTAACACAGACCGTTATTGACGAACGTACGATGTCTAGAGGTTTGTGAACACCGAGGAAGGACGTTGGCTTAGAAACTCGTCCTTTTAATATATTCCAAGCAAATAAATGGCCAGAAACCGTGGTCTAGTTAGTGGTTCGAACTACTGGCTCTCATGCCTCTGCATGCCTCTGGTCGGGGTTTCGATCCTGGCTCGCACCTCTTCATTTTCTTGGGTTTCGATCCCGGCTCGCACTTTTTAATTTTCTTATGTGCGAAATTCAATTTGAATTGAGCTTTTCGGTGAAGGAAAACGCAGTGGAGGAAACGTGCACGCATCTGCGAGCGAAGTCATTCAAGGATCTGAGTGAGAAGGTGCTGTCTGTGCAGCAGTGTAACGTAAAGTCTGGGTCACATCCAATGCGTCTCTGGCGCGTATGCGGCTCGGCTGCTGTATCTGTATAGCATTAGTCGTCGTAATGACCGTCACACCGATGGAAGAATAATATACATACCTACTTATATGAAAGCCCGTGGTGGCCTAGTGGTTCGACCTACCACCTCTCATGCAGAGGGTCGGGGGTTCGATTCCGGCTCGCACCTCTGAGTTTACTTATGTGCGAAATTCAATTTGAATTTACCACTGAGCTTTTCGGTTAAGGAAAACATCGTGAGGAAACCTACACGCATCTGCGAATCAATTCAAAGATGTGTGTGAAGTCCCCAATCCGCACTGGGCCCGCGTGAACGATAGCCCAAACCCTCTCGTGATGAGAGGCCTGTGCCCAGCAGTGGGACGCAAATAGGCTGTAGTAGTAGTAGTTATATCAATCGTAAGATCCTTGTTTTCTGAACTGAGTCGCTTATTTCTCCACGTGTTACCCAAATTATCAGTATACTTACTAGTAGTTAGGTATTTCGGTAAACAATATAGCCAACGGAAACTTTCTAAAAATAATTTATCATGTTTAAAAAGCGTGTACGGTATGTTTACTATATGACCGAGATTTCGTTACCGGAAAAAACGTCCTGGTTTCATTAAAATAAGATCATTTTCCTGGAAATTCAATGAAAGTGGATCATTTGACGAATTCGCATAATCCTTCGATTACTCACTGATTTACATACAATTGGTTTGGTTTGGACTAAATAGGACCACTACACTACCTACTAACACTCCATATGTCTACCGATCCTTTATAGTAGGACAAGCTTCCGCCCGCGACTTCGCCCGCGTGGAATTCGGTTATCGCGCTCCCGCGGGAACTATGCGTTTTTCCGGGATAAAAGTAGTCTATGTCTTTTCTCGGGACTCCAACTACCTCCAGGCAAAATATCATCTAAGTAAATCAGTCCAGCGGTTGAAGTGTGAAGAGATAACAGACAGACGGACAGACAGACAGAAGTCTTAAAATAGGAATCTCGCTGTTCCCTATAGGATCGCTCACGCGTCGCGTGAACTTTAAGCAGCTAGATTTAAAGTTCATTTTGATGCGTGAGCGATCCTATAGGGAACAGTCAGATCCCTATTTAAGACTTCGCATAGAGCCCCAGGTCAAAAGTAAACAAACGAGCACCATGCTCATAGGTCCATGCTCCGAGCATGTAGGTATTTATTTGCAGAGGTGATGCAGTGTCTACTGTCTATGTGCTGAGGTCACTACTAACATATTACTATAAAAAAAAAAAACAGAAATCAAAATTATTTATTCAGCAAATAGGCCACATCTGGGCACTTTTACACGTCACTTTTAAATGAATTTAACAGAAATGAATTTACCAGCGTTCCAAAACCCACTGCTTGAGAAGGAGCGCCGCAAACAAAAATATGGTGTCTTACTATTGAGTCCTGGCTATTGCAGAGTACATATTGAATCGACCATAGCAAACTGATTCATGATGACAAGGAGAAATTCGCACTTACTTTATTTACTTAGGTACATGTTTTTTTAGGCGTCAATGATACTTCCTTAAATAGATCGAACAAAATAGAACGGGTGAATTTGAAAGTCTATTTAAGCAAATACTCGTAAGGATGATTGACGCGCTCTCAGGTGATTCTCATATATATTATTTGACAATACAGTTTTACGTCACAGAATCTTCTTCTTCCCTTCTTCGTCAGCGTATTCTCGCCTACCGTAGCATAGTAGGGCATATGATTCCAAATTTTGCCCAAATTTTGCCAAAGAGGTCCTCTGACCACTATGTGATCGGACCAGAGTGATGGTGGGTCTGCCGACGTTTCTATTGGAGCGGCGTCTCCAAAGCGGAAACACGACTGCTCCATCTATCCTCTTTTTGGCGCCACATATGTCCGGCCCAAACCCATTTAAGTTTTCCGATGCGGTCTATCATTTTTGTTCGCTGGCAGACACCACACACTACACGTCACAGACGTCACAGAATATAATGACTATCTGCGAAGCTATGTGTTTTTCATTAGGCATTATTTGCGAAACTCAATTGAAATTGCTCGTAAAAAGAATGGCTAATGGGTTCTCGAGCGGCGTTCCTGTACCGGGAGACGAGCTGTTGGTAGCCCTCCAACAAGATGTGAGCTGCCAATGCCAAGAACAGTTCTTGTCGGCATGCGTTGAGAGTCCTATGTCCAATTGTGGTCACTGGTCAGCAAAAGGCTAATAATGCTGAGACATTCAAAGAGTTGGTTACTGGATTACGCTCTACGCTTACGGTCATTAATGATCAGCAGAACGACGTCCACTGCTAAACATAGGCGTCTCCCAAGGATCATCAATTCGCCACATAGAATGACCTTGTGCTTACCAGGTCGTCGCTCTATCTTGTTGTTGGAGACCTGTTGAAGTTCGTTTCCGTTTCACAGTCTTTAATAAAGAAAAATGAGGTGATAGTTACCTATATATGGTGCTGATCCTCGTCCAGGAGACTTCGTTGAAGACTCCCTGGAGCTCCTCGAAGGTCCGCGGCCTGCCGAAGCCACAGTGCTCTCTCCAGGCTGGGTAGGATGGCAGACCATGGTCCCTTCCTCGTTGGATGTTGAGAGAAACCAGGTCGAGGCCACAGGGGTGGGGTTTTGAGGAGTTGGCGGCGGTCGGACGCTCGAAGAGGTGGTTGCTTAGCTGCGGAGAAAAAATATTGTTGTAGTTTGTGAAGATTTGTGGTTGGTATCGTCTTGGACGGCCAGGCTTGCAAATCTGCTAATATACCTACTGTTTGGAATGAGGGCCACCGTATTCCTGCTCACTAGTTGGCGCCTCTATCTGCAAGGTGGTGGCTGTCAATGCCAACGTTTTGTCATTTCATACAATAGCGTCAATGTCACTGAGACATTTGACGTTCCGGAGACCTCAGTGTTGCCAATTTAGCGTGTATAATGTGATAAAAGAGCGTCTAGAGTGACCTTCATTGTCTATGAGTATACTTACCTCATCAGTGACGTGTGGGTCGACGCCGTGCACAGGAGTGTTGATGGCCGAGTTGACAGAGCGGCGCGCTCCAGTCTCTCCGTACAGCGTGTAAGGGTTGAACAGCATCTCGTGCAGGTGGATGTAGTCTATGGAATTGGTGTCGGCGTTCCACGAGTGGATCAGACCCTGAAGCACGTTGCACTTATTAGTTTAGCGCTGATCAGGACGTTAACTCATACGTAAGCAATAAAGTAAAGATGAAAGAATAATCTACTTGCTTCTGGCAAAGACCAATTGGTAGAGGGACCATGATAGAAGTCAGAACAATGAGACTTCTAAACACTGAATCACATATTTCCTATCACAATCACACCATTATATCACTAAGTTGTAATTGCACTAAGGACATAACGTCATAAAGATACACTGTGAAGAATACGTACTGGTAATAGTGTGTGCGCAAATCGGAAGGCAGCAGCTGAGAAGTGGTTCGCCAGTGTAGGATCCACTTGAGGGTTGTATGCGCGGGTGTGGCCTTGCTCTTGCAGCGTCAGGTTCAGTACCCACATCACATCTGTGCCTGGAATGTTCAAAACAAAACGTTCTAGTGTTTATGGAAGAAGAATGGTGAACTGGATACCTAGAAGCAAGTGGAGGAAGGTCGAAGGACTTCTAAAATTCTTAATTGAGAAAAGCTGAATATTGATGGTGATGACAAAGCTAAGCACAAAGTTTACCAAAAACCACTGGCTGCCAAAGATATAATATAAAACTTGGGTAAGAGAGGGGTTAATGCCTCCTTCTCCACTTCTAACTAAGTCTGCCAAGACTGAACTTTTACAAAGAATAATTGGCAGGAACTCTCTACCTAGACTACATAATTTGAAGGAATTGAGGGTGACCAGATCAGGTAGTGGACTAGTGGAGCATTTTCGCCTGTAAATTACATTGTCCCTATACTTACCAAGAACCAGTGGCAGGAACTCATTGTAAGTGATATGCTGCATCTGCGCGCCAACTATCTTCCTGGATTCCTGGTACAGCCTCTCATCGTCCCAGTGAGGGTTGAGGGAGGCCAGAGCGCGCGCCAGGCGATTGTGCTGGCGCGCCCAGATCAGGTGCATGGTTGTCAAGTGAAGGTTCTCATTGGCTCGGTCGTCACCTAGGGGTTTGGTAAATTTTTGATAGGAAGCCGCACACAGTTTAATCAGATTTCCGATCCGAGGTTAGAGCCCATGCACCTCTGCACGAGAGGCGGTAGGTTAAGCCACTGGGCTACAACGGTGTTTTGACTTACCGCCTCTCATGCAGAGGGTCGGGGGTTCAAACCCGGCTCGCATCTCAGTTTACTTATGTGAGAAATTCGATTTGGTTTTAATAAGTAGCTTTTTATTGATGGAAAACGTGGTAAGGAAACCTGCACGCATCTGTGATGAATTCAAGGACGTGTGTGAAGTCCCCAATCCGCACTGGGCCTGCGTCTGGGGACTGTAGTCCAAGCCCTTTCGTGATGAGAGGAGACCTAAGCTGTATGTGTATCCAGCAGTGGGGCTGGGGCGTAAATAAAGGCTGTTGTGGTTTGGTGGTGGGTTAGGTGAACTGGCAAGCATATCAAGTAGGATTGCCGCAGGCAGCAATTCATCCATCCTCCGCATTTTTAGGTGGACACCTAAAAACACCCCTTCGTTTAAAAAGTCAAAGCCATTAGGCTACTTACCAGTCTTAAAGCAATACCGCCCCTTCGCGTTCATCTCCGCCGTGTTGCATCCGTCGTCAGGGTCAGTGGAGGGGGGTAGCAGCTCCCTCCCCCCGTCCATCAGCATCGCCAGTAGCCCCCCCTGGCCGGTGCGCAGCTGGGCGGCGCGGTCTTCCGAATACCCGTACACGGTGGAGCCGTCCAGAAACGCTGTGGCTTGGTTCATCTGCTCCCTGGGACCTGAGGTTCATGATTTTTTATTGTTGTTACAGGGAGTGTATTTCTGTCAAAGAAAATTGCAGTTCACCAGGGCCACAGTATACCTAATAGGAATAGGTACTATCGTACAAGTAGCGCACAAAGTTACCTCACACCGCCCGCAGCGAGCGTGCGCGTCTTACTATAAGCAAAACCGGTCGGAACGCGCACTCTCGCGCGCTATTTGTACAACATAATATTTTAGTGTGCAGATTACGTTCAGTTTGTATGGAGTTTCGTGAGTTAGCCACGGCTGTGTGGTGGTTTGTAGAACTAGAGGTATAGAAGCGTAGTAGCTATACTTCCTGCGTCAGCATTGAAAAATGATCGAGCCTTTCCACACTCGGAAACTGATGTACTTATCTTAACTTGAGATTTGTTTTTTTTGGCTTCTTAACGCCTATTTCTTTTATCATAGCAATAAAACTCATCAACGTGGCTGTGATGATGGCGTGGATCGAACAATCTCCATGCAGATGACATGGTATGATTGCTATGATAGAATGGGTGTATAGCATACTAGCCGATGCCCGCGAACTTCGTCCCGCATAGACTTTGAATTTGCGTAGAGATCTTCTACTATCTAAAGTCCCGCGCCTTCACATTTCAAAACTGAAGCGTTTTGAAATGTGATTTTTTATTATTATTTAAAAAGCACCACCAACACCCTCAACGCATAGCTGATGGCTGTCGAAGCACGCACACATGTGTTGAGAGTGTTGGTGGTGCTTTTTAAATACATTGCAGCGATTTGAAATGTGAAGGCGCGGGACTTTAGATAGTAGAAGATCTCTACCCGATGTTACTATCTTACTATAAATATAGACGGTTATAGTTATTAGAAGTATTGAAAAATTGGTTTGACCCATGGAAAACCTTTTCCCGTGGAAATGTCGGGATAAAAATTACTATCTCCATACCAAATTTCATCTAAATCGGTCCACTGGTTGCGACATGAAGGAAGGAAAAACGATCACACTTTCACATTTATAATATTAGTATGGATACTAAGCGTAGTCGCTAGCGGATCAGGCCTCCAGCTTAGACACGACGACACCTTTCTATGGCAATTTGTCTCACCAAAATGACACGTAGGCGCCGGCGCGGATCGCACGAACTCCATGCAAGTGACCTGGTAGTTCTGGTAGAAGGGGTCTTCCGCGGCGAGGGGCACGGGGAAGCACGCGGGGTGCGGGGGCTGCGTCGGGTCGCAGCACGATAGCGCTGTGCCGTTCTCCCCTGGATACAGGTGGCGAAATGACAAACGAAGCAATCGAGAAATAGGTAATAAATTTCAGGAATTATTTTGGCAATGAAATGCCTAAAGTAGAAAACACTAAGCTTGTTTCTTAAGTATGTACGTAAATTAATAAGTGGTGCCTATGTAAGTTATGCTCGTAGGCGTAAAAGAATTAAGTAAATTAGAAAATCACTTATGCCTGGTTCCTATATTCACAAGACTAGACGCCTCAATTTGGCTACGGACGGTTAAAATTTGACATTTGTAGCCAAAACGAGGCGTTTAGTGGATATGGGAACCGAACCCTGCGCTACGCTCGTTTTACCGAATACGAACCGCGTAAGCCTAGTATAGTGAAAGTGTTAAGCCATGACCTTATAATCACGCAGATTTTCTCTAACTGTGATTCTAACATACGAGTTATTTTTTCGCGCGGACTGTACTGGACCTTTACAATGGCGTCCATACCTTTGCTAAGCGCGGTAGCGGTGATGTCGTGGTCTGCGAACTGTCCCCAGACCGCCAGCATGACTGTGAAGGTGATGTCGTGAGCATAGCTCGGCCGGTGCACTGTGAGGCTCACGTCTCGCGCGCTGGGAAGCGCTACCCCATCCACTCCTGTCCGGGGCGAGCTGATACCTGTAACACCGTTATAAGTACAGCTCTTACCTCCAACTCCATAGATTCTTCAGCATGTGGAGCCTGTACACATATGGAGCCTATTCCCAGGTGATTCGCACCCCCGTTGTCTGCCTGCACTGCGAACCACTGTTTTTTTTTCGACTCTGGGAATATTGTTTTCCATTTGTTTGCATTGCGGTGGGGACAACGGGGAATAGGCAACATCATAAGACACTTTTACCACAGAATATTTAATAGTAATACATAAGAACGGAAATACCCGCCTGAACTCGCGCCCAACTCGCCTTTACCGTCATTTGTTTCATCCACAGAAGGAGAGTGAATCATAGGCCCGCGTAGTGGTACACAAACATTTGCAAGTGTACAGACGTCCTCACACACACACAGACGTCCTCGCACGCAAACATTGACACTTCATTCGAATTGTGTTCGAAATCGTGCTTTTATAGGCCGTGTCCGCCCTGTGCTTTTACACGACAATTGCTATGACTCTACTAGCGCTTCGTAAAGATCAATTTCTGAAGTGCTGCAACAATGTTTTGATTTGCACGAAATCATCCGTCAACTACTCAAAAGCTGTTAGGAAGCTCGCAGTTGTGGAGAAAAGTGTCTAATGGTAGGTAATAGGTTGGCGGACATCTTCAACATCGTTAACGCCTTCAAATACTGTCGATGCAATTGACCCTGGGAGCCTAAATAAGATTCAAATTCAATGACGGTGGAAATCGTTCAGTATATCGGTGGAAAAGTGGGGGAGGGAGGCCTCACCGGTACAGTTATTACTTGATAATAAGTATGCATAAATTGACCTAGTCCTAACTACTAACTACTACAGCCTATTTGCGTCCCACTGCTGGGCACAGGTCTCCTCTCATCACGAGAGCGTTTGGGCTATAGTGCCCACGCGGGCCTAGTGCGGATTGGGGGACTTCACACACATCTTTGAATTACTTCGCAGATGCGTGCAGGTTTCCTCACGATGTTTTCGTTCCCCGAAAAGCTCAGTGATGCTGGGCACAGGCCTCCTCTCATTCTCATCACGAGAGGGTTTGGGCTATAGTCCCCACGCGGGCCCAGTGCGGATTGGGGACTTCACACACATCTTTGAATTACTTCTCAGATGCGTGCAGGTTTCCTCACGATGTTTTCCTTCCCCGAAAAGCTCAGTGATAAATTCAAATTGAATTTCGCACATAAGTAAGGCACTTAGAGGTACGTGCCGGAATCGAACCCCCGACCCTCTGCATGAGAGGCGGTAGGTCGAACCACTAGGTCACCACGGCTTCAAGTCCTAAGTATAAAGATAATTCCGAAACTAAAAGGACGTCTTCCCAAAGGACGGAACGATCCTTAACTTACCATCTCCATAATCAGCCGGCAGCACCCTTCTAAATGGCGTCTTCGCCACCCCCCACCGTAGGGGATGGGCTCTGTTGTTGCACGAGCCGTCTAGGCTGCGAAACGGGCTGTGGGGACAAACGGGGGTGGAATCCCGGCAGTAGGCGGGCTCTTGGAAAGTTCCGTTGGTGGCTGGACCGAAGCCTATGCTGCCACGACGCTTCGCTGACCTGAAGAGAGGGGTGGTTCTAGGTTAACTTTTAGCATGTATGTAACAGCGATTATCAGGTAAGTATATATTTGAATAATTCACTGACTAATAAGCTGATATTTTCTGATATATAGGGTGACCCATTTAGAACGGTCAGTATGGGCCAGTATACAACTAGAATACATACAAAGATCTGTTAAAAGATATGCCTAAAACTCGTACGCTACGCCTAAAAGAATGAATCTTCCTAATTACTTAAATTGCAACATTTGCAATGTTGTACAACAAGTTGTATATAAAATTGGGTAAATAATATCAAAGAAGAGATTTTTGCGTCGGTTATTATTTGTGTTTAACTGATTAAGGAGAAGGAAGCAATGCGACGAATTTATATTTTTTGTCTAGTTTATAGCCAGCATCTGCGCATTTGAGATAAGATAAATACAAAAGTAGAATTGTTATTCAATACCAAGGCCATATGAGTGTGAGAATAATAAAGTAGCTAGCCTTTTGTTATCTTATTTTCAAAGTTCTTAATCGATATTTCAAGATATTTAGAGAACGTGTGTCTTCAAACACTGAATAGGTCCCTAAGTAATTTTTATGCAATCCATTTTGTTTGCATTGCACCTAAATGCTATTATTATTACGTAGGCGCTTTTTTTTCATCGAACGCAGGTTCATTACAGTACCTAGTAAATTTATTTTAGATTTTAAATAAAAGGTACTGACTTTTATTTATAGTATTTTTTTTTTCAACATATGAGTTAGGTACTTAGGACTCACTTCTCCGCATTATTTCTGATGATTGATGAGAGCAGAGACTCCGAATGTATAATAAATAATAATATTAATTCGTATTATGGTCATTATTTTATTTTATGTAATATTTGCATTGCATGCATTGATACAATGTTTTATTTGCAAATAAAGTGATTAGATTTGAAAGGTGACTTACGTACGCTGTGTTGGTGCTTCGGACAAGGTGATGGTAGGTAACGTCATATGGCGAGTCTGTATAGCGAACCTAAAAACGCCGAGGTAGCCTAATGGTTTGACCGACCGCCCCAGAGGGTCTGGGTTCGAATCCGGCGCGCACCTCTATCTACATTAGTTTACTTATGTGCGAATTTCTATTAGAATTTACCACTGACCCATTTCGGTGAAGAAATACGTCATGAGGAAACCTGCACGTAAATGTGTGATAAGTCCCCAATCCGCAACTGAGCCCTGGACTAATAGCCCAACCCTTTGCTTGCTATGGTAAGATTCAATTCAAATCATAAATCATTTATTCATTTGTGATACACAGGTAGGTGTTACATGCAGTTCTTATGCTATAATTGAGATCTCTGTGATCCACCTTTTCGGCGTACAAATATTTTTATACATATACCTATTTACTACTACTAGGTAGTTAGGTAGCTAATTTACACACTTAGTTGTTAAGGTACCTACTTAAATTAATGAATAAAAAGTTTGTTCTTAACTGTGAATTAATGTTAAAAGAAAATAAACAATATTAGTTGAAATTTTCATCAAAGAAATCATTAACGGAATAATATGATTTATTTATAAGTATATCCTTTAATTTTTTTTTGAAAGTTTGGGTTTCTAATTCTTTAAGACTCTCAGGTAAAAAATTATATATCTTAGATGCCATTCCAAGAATACTGTTTCGCAACAAAGCTGTTTGTCCAGGTATTATATTTATTCGATTTTTGTATCGAGTGCTTCTAGAGTTTATACTAGTTGTGAGAGGAAATAGGATAGGATTACATTTGACGAGAACAGCGACTTCATAAATATATAAACTGCTTAGTGTCATAATTTTCAAGTCTCTAAAATAAGTCTGGCAACTATCTATTTGTTTTAGATGACAAATAGCCCTGATACACTTTTTCTGTGCTTTGAATACCATGTTTTTATTCGTTGAGTTGCCCCAGAAGATAATGCCGTATCGAAGAATAGACTCTACATACCCGTGGTATGCTAGTAAAGCCGTTTTACGATCTACCGTTTTCGACACCTTTCTTAAGACAAAAACATATTTGTTTATTCTTGCACATAATGTCTCAGTGTGTGATTTCCAATTTATGTTATTATCTATTTCTATCCCTAAAAATTTATTTACGTTTGTTTGTCCGAGATAATTATTTTTGTGTTTAATGTTAAGATTGATAGGCGATGATTTAGGTTGGTGGAATTGCATTATTTTGGTTTTACTTATATTAATTTTTAATTGGTTGTGGTTAAGCCAGTCAATGATTGTTTCAAATGTATTATTTATTTCTGTTTCATACGTATCTATATTTTCAGTGGATATTAATACTGTGCTGTCGTCAGCAAACAGAACCATAGGGTATTTTATGTAAAGTGGGAGGTCATTTATATAGAGCAGAAACAGTAAGGGCCCTAAGACACTGCCCTGTGGAACACCACGTGACAGTAATCTAAAATTAGAATGATAAGCAGTGTCTTCTTTTGTTTCCTTAGACAGTCTCTTTATTTCAGTGCATTGTGATCTACTGTTAAGGTACGAAGTCATTAGATTCAGTGCGTTGCCTCTTAAACCATATCTTTCAAGCTTGTTTAGTAATCTTTTATGGTCGACAAAGTCGAAAGCCTTCGTCATATCCATATAGATGGCACATATTGGAATTCTTCTGTCTACATTCAAGGTAACTGCTTTTATCAAATCGAAAATGGCTGAAGTTGTTGATTTGTTTTTCCTAAAGCCGTTTTGAACATTTACAAACAAGTTTTTGTGTTCAATAAAATTATAAATCTGGTTATATATAATTCTCTCGGCAATTTTTGAAAATATTGATAGTAAGGCTACGGGTCTGTAGTTTTCCAATTTCATTTTGTTACCTTTTTTAAACAATGGTTTAACTACAGCTATTTTTAATTTATCAGGATATATTCCTAACAACGAAAATTTCAACGAATGTGTGTTGGACTAAACCAACTTTTTTTTTCAGTGTAGCCCCCAAACTATGCAAAGACCTGTAACTATGGGTGCTAGACAAGTAACAAAATACTTATATAGAGAAACTAGCTTCTGCCCGCGACTTCGTCCGCGTGGAATTTGTTAATAGCCTTCCCGCGGGTACTATGCATTTCCTCGGGATAAAAAGTAGCCTATATGTTGACCAGTGTTATAAACTACCCCCATACCAAATTTTGTTTCAATCCGTCCAGTAGTTTTCGAGTTAAATCCGGACATACATACATACATACATACAGTATTTTTTTCTAAAAATCTTTATTTTGTGTTCAGTATCGTTCATATAGTCCCTTTGACTTGATAGTTTCTTTTAATTTTCAATTTTCAGCCGCGACTTCTACAGAATTATTATTTATTATATGTATAGATTTTTCCTTTTTTTTCTCGGATTCATTAATCTCTTATGAATAAATAGTTTAGTGCCAAAATTCACTATTTAGGTAATATCAGACTGGTTTAAAGAATGTTTTAGGGAACTCATCAATCATTTCCTTTTTACTGGACAATAGGCAGGTAATCTAACAGTAGGTAATCTGCATAACGTGTTTCTTGAAAGTGTTTGTAATCTAGGATTATAATTTAATTTTTTCCGTTCCCGTGGGAATATCGGGAAATCCTTTCTTAGTGCTCCCCTACGCTCCCCAAGGAACCTGCATGCCAAACTTCAGCTCTCTACGGTGATCCCCGCGACCTAAACATTAAAATGTAAAAATCCCATTTTTTCTCGTTCCCGTGGGAATTTCGGGAAGTCCTTTCTTAGTGCTCCCCTACGCTCCCCAAGGAACCAGCATGCCAAATTTCAGATCCTTACTATGTTTCCCGCGACTTCGTACGCGCCTAAAAATTTAAATGTAAAATTCCCTTTTTTCCCCGTTCCCGTGAGAATTTCGCGAAATCCTTTCTTAGTGCTCCCCTACGCTCCCCAAGGAACCTGTATGCCAAATTTCATCTCTCTACGACCAGTATTTTCGGCTCTGCGTTGATATGTCAGTCAGTCAGTCAGTTTCTTCTTTTATATATTTAGAAGAAGAAGAAGAAGAAACATTTATTCGGTACAAAACACACGACATAACATAAATAACAATAAAATCGAAGAGAACAATAACATTTGCGTGTGATTTGTCACGAAATTTAGATAGATAGATAGATAGATAGATAGAATTTAGAAATATTTAGATAGATAGCTGTTTCCCGCGACTTCGTACGCACCTAAACATTAAAATGTAAAAATCCCATTTTTTCCGTCCCCGTGGGAATATCGGGAAATCTTTTCATAGTGCTCCCCTACGCTCTCCAAGGAACCTGCATGCCAAATTTCATCTCTCTACGATGATCCCCGCGAGTGCTCCCCTACGCTCCCCAAGGAACCTGCATGCCAAATTTTGGCTTTCTACGACCAGTAGTTTCCGCTCTGCATTGATGTGTCAGTCAGTCAGTCAGTCAGTCAGTTTCTTCTTTTATTTATATATTTAGATAGTTAGATAGCTGTGTCCCGCGACTTCGTACGCGCCTAAACATTAAAATGTAAAAATCCCATTTTTCCCGTTCCCGTGGGAATATCGGGAAATCCTTTCTTAGTGCTCCCCTACGCTCCCCAAGCAACCTGCATGCCAAATTTCATCTCTCTACGATGATCCCCGCGACTACGTACGCGCCTTAAAATGTAATAAACCCATGTTTTTCCCGGTGGCGTAGGAATTTTGGGAAGTCCTTTCTTAGTGCTCCCCTACGCTCCCCAAGGAACCTGCATGCCAAATTTCAGCTCTCTACGATGATCCCCGCGACTACGTACGCGCCTTAAAATGTAATAAACCCATTTTTTCCCGTTCCCATGGGAATTTCGGGAAGTCCTTTCTTAGTGCTCCCCTTCGCTCCCCAAGGAACCTATATGGCAAATTTCAGCTCTCTACGACCAGTAGTTTTGGCTCTGCGTTGATATGTCAGTCAGTCAGTCAGTCAATCAGTCAGTCAGTCAGTCAGTCAGTCAGTCAGTTTCTTCTTTTATATATTTAGACAGATAGATAGCTGTTTCCCGCGACTTCGTACGCGCCTAAGCATTAAAATGTAAAAATCCCATTTTTCCCGTTCCCGTGGGAATATCGGGAAATCCTTTCATAGTGCTCCCCTGCGCTCCCCAAGGAATCTGCATGCCAAATTTCATCTCTCTACGATGATCCCCGCGACTACGTTACGCACGGGTTTTAAAATGTAATAAACCCATTTTTTCCCGTTCCCGTGGGAATTTCGGGAAGTCCTTTCTTAGTGCTCCCCTACGCTCCCCAAGGAATCTGCATGCTAAATTTCAGCTCTCTAAGATGATCCCCGCGACTACGTACGCGCTTTAAAATGTAAAAAAACCATTTTTTCCCGTTCCCGTGGGAATTTTGGGAAGTCGTTTCTTAGTGCTCCCCTTCGCTCCCCAAGGAACCTGCATGGCAAATTTCAGCTCTCTACGACCAGTAGTTTTGGCTCTGCGTTGATATGTCAGTCAGTCAGTCAGTCAATCAGTCAGTCAGTCAGTCAGTCAGTTTCTTCTTTTATATATTTAGATAGATAGATAGCTGTTTCCCGCGACTTCGTACGCGCCTAAGCATTAAAATGTAAAAATCCCATTTTTCCCGTTCCCGTGGGAATATCGGGAAATCCTTTCATAGTGCTCCCCTGCGCTCCTCAAGGAATCTGCATACCAAATTTCATCTCTCTACGATGATCCCCGCGACTACGTACGGGTTTTAAAATGTAATAAACCCATTTTTTCCCGTTCCCGTGGGAATTTCGGGAAGTCCTTTCTTAGTGCTCCCCTACGCTCCCCAAGGAATCTGCATGCTAAATTTCAGCTCTCTACGATGATCCCCGCGACTACGTACGCGCCTTAAAATGTAAAAAAACCATTTTTTCCCGTTCCCGTGGGAATTTTGGGAAGTCGTTTCTTAGTGCTCCCCTACGCTTCTCAAGGAACCTGCATGCCAAATTTCAGATCTCTACGATGTTTCCCGCGACTTCGTACGCGCCTAAACATTAAAATGTAAAAATCCCTTTTTTTCCCGTTCCCGTGGGAATTTTGCAAAATCCTTTCTTAGCGGATGCCTACGTCATAACATCTACCTGCATGCCAAATTTCAGCCCGATCCGTCCAGTGGTTTGGGCTGTGCGTTGATCGATCACTATATCAGTCAGTCAGTCAGTCAGTCACCTTTGAGTTTTATATATTTAGATAGATACATATATAAATACTATAAGTACATCCATAACTAACTCTGGTACAAACATTCGTGCTCATCACACAAAGTTTGCCCCTAGCGGGATTTGAACCCGCAACCGTCGGAACAGTGGGCAGGATCACTACCAACTGAGCCAAAACCTGTGGTCGTCCTTTGTGAACTGAAGTCCCGAATGCCAACTCTTTCGTGATGAGAGGGAGGCCTGTGAAGTTAAACACAGGCCTCTAGCGGGACGTTAAATAAGCTTTTATTGGTTGGTATAGGTACGTCGCTACTGATATAGGAAATGTTATATTACACTTCCCGTGCGGTAGACCTAGTATTGCCCTGAAACCCAATAGCTGCTTAGCCAGCAGACTGTAAGTAACGAATGTCGAGTGTGTTGACCTTTCGGTGAAAATAGCACTTTCAGTGTCTCCTTTACGCAATTCGTGTACAGTGTGAGTCTCGTAAACCGCGAAGAAAAATGAACCGTTGATATTAGATACCTACCTTATTGTTAATGCTTTTTTTTTTAAATGATTAACGCGGTCCTCCGAAAAGAAGTACATTCAAAACAGGAATCGAGAATCAGAATGCAATTCCAATTATTTCGATCACCGAACGCCCTTTTATATACTTCTGTTACAAAGTGGCAAGAGTGAAACAAAAATGTGAAAATCGTCACGTCACCATCATATCATTCCACCCGAAACACTTCCTCTGCTGGTCACAAAACACGCATCCATCGGATTCCCAGAGCATCATTTACTTGGTTAGAGATCTTTTTTTTTCACCTAAGTAGGTACAACACTGGGGAACACAAGTACAGGGAAAGAATTGCCGAGCCTTGGCGGTGCGAACAAGAAAAGATTAGAGCATTCGGTACCTCCCGACTTTATTACCTATCGACCGAGTCTCCTACAGCATTACCATGAGTTTACAGTGACCGTACTCGCTAGCGACTACGTAAACGATTTGTTTCCGCACGTAGTTTCCCAGAGTCAAACGTAGTGGTGATGCTTGAATTTTTTCTTGTTGACTGGGCAACTTTTTCCCTGTACCGTGTTCCCCAGTTTTCATCTTGATGTATTCAAAGCAAGAGTGAATAACTAGGCATCTGCTGGGTAAGTGTGTTTACCCTAAAATACCCTAAAACCTCATCATGTTCCTTCTGGTATTAAAGTCAAATGCCAGCCCATTTATAACAACAAAACAATGAGGTGTGATCACTAAGCTGTCACTGGCTACATAAATTTGGCAATTCTATTGGTGCAATTTAAGGCGTTTTATCATTGTTGTCTACCTGTATAGGTAACATTACAGTATAGGTAGCTGTGGACTAAAAGCTGTTCTAAAAGCTACCGGTTGTTTCGGTGACAGCGAAGTGGAGCCGAACCGTGAACGGTATCGGGTTTCGGTGGTATCGATAGCTGTCCGATCTAACCGGCCGACCGTGTTCGGGAACTGTTTCCATCATAAGGTTTCACGTAGGTAGGTTAGGTATAGAGTGGACACAATGGAATAAACATACAATAATTTAGTTTCGCCACACTACAGTTTTGAAACTTTCGAGTTAATCAGCTTTGAACAAGGCTGATTGCTGTAAGGTTCATGCTTGTAGAACTTTGGAATTTACAAGAAAAATTTACGAGAAAATTCATCGGTAATTAATCGAGGTAGTACTACTTATCTATAATGTAGTAGTAACCCTGAATGGTCTGTCTGTAGCTGTATTTTGACCATGTATTTTTCAAAAATTTCACCACATGCGGGCTGGGACAGAATTTGTTACCTCCTTTATCTATCGGCGATGAATAACATCCGCCCGGCCAATTGAAGACGCTCAGCCAATTACAATATCAAACTAGACCATAATAACTAGGCCTGACTGGCCAAGTATTAATCTCGAAGGATTTCTATGAGTAGATACATAAAGATAGGCACCGTCAAAGAATATACTCCTGGTACCGTCGTCATTGTGGTGGCATTTATGGCTGGATACGAAAAAAAGGTAGGTACGATAGCTTTTTGTTTATTTCGATTACCTTGGGTTTAATTTTTAATATACAAAAAACATTTAAGTACTAAGTATGTAGTAATTACACAGCCACAAAAATTTGGTAAGTACAGAGGGTACTTAAGTACAAGTAAGTAAAGTACCTGGGCGAAATCGTTAGCCGTTTTCGAGATCGTGATTACTGACACAGATACAAATATTGCTGCTTTAATAGTAAAGGAGATCTACTTATTTACTTTGCGATGGTTAGATCTAAGTGAGGTTAGGTAGGTGATGGTTGATGGTGCTAGAGAGGTCTACAATTCTACATTCTACATGCAATAGTGCAGCTCAGCTTTCCAATCTATATTACATACGTATGTAGCTAAATAGTTAACGTTTGTTTCTTCTTCAATACTTACGTGCAAATTAAATTCACTCACCAATTTCCACGTGGTCTCCGAAGACATGGTAGCGTGCCACGAGGCCACGAGAGATAAGGTAAAGCTGGGAATCTATTCGAGACGTTTCATAGGAGATTTAAAGCTCAATTTGAGCGCGCCGTGACGCACGAGCACATTGCAGGGATAGGCAATTTCCTTTTGCCTATGTAACGTTTCGAATTGAATCCCTGAGCTGTCTTCTTCTCAATTGGCAGATTACCTAAATGGACATAGTGCATTTATTATGCATATAGTGCATAGAAACATGAACGTACTGATGCAGTGCAAGAGGAAGTTAGGAAGAGCAGAAATTGAGATTCCCCTCGTTGCTCTTCAAAAAGAAGAAAATAAAGAAAAGTCAAAAAAGTTTTATTTTTATTAAATAGAGAAGAAAGAGATAGATTATGGTAAAGCTATGACGCAAAGTGCAGGAAGGGTAAAACATATTAAATACAGTGCAAGTAACAAAACGTATATTAAAGCAATAACAATATTATCATTCACAAACTTAATAGCACTATTTAAGTATTAGTAGATAGGAACACATAAAGGGTACAAGGAAATAACACACCAATGTTTTTTTGATAGTGAGAATTTTAATCTCAAAATGTAGAGCTGTTATTGGAAAAAAGTGAGTTGATATGTGCTTTCCGTGTACCCATCACATAATAGATTAGCTAAGATTTTGATCAAGAAGTGGACAGAAAGAAGAACATGCTTAAAAAATGAAACTGCTGAGAAAATAAAGAACATTCAGAAAGATCGTAGATAAATAATTGAGAAACGTAATTTAATAGGGATCGATAGATCATCTTACTATAAAACCACAATAAAAACGTTGGCCCTGTTCCACAACGTGCATAGCAAAACTAAAGCCTGTTTTATATGTCACTTATCCGCAAAATGGTTACCTATCACTTAGGTACTTTGTTGTTATGTATTTTATTTAGCAGACTATGTATTAGGTAGTAAATTTAAAATGAAAACGAACATTATATACTAAGTTTTTAAAATGTTGAATAAGACAGATTAAATTTTAGCTTTTTCTAACGATACTTTGTCACTTCCATTTTAAACGGTGGAAAGAAAAACAGTCTTTTTTCGAATAAATTACTTTATTGAAGGAGCAAAAACGTAGTATTCTGCCTACCTATATATTTTATAGAATCTTTTTTATCAATGAATCACCCTTAACCAACTTATTTAGCACCTTTATACGTACTTATCAGTTAAATTGACTTAACATAAAATTAATGTAAACTACTTGGTACTTCTTATTTTAAACACTCACCCTAATCCAAAATTTTCCCCGCGGAAGCTGCAGTAAGAATATGCCAATAATTTTTTGTCGATATTTTTAATTTTTTGTGTCCCTTGCTTTTCCATTTAGAAAGGAAATTTTCATCATATTCGCTGTTTCTGGGCTGGTCATCTTCGATTAGACGCCCATTTTCTGAGTTGCTATACTAGATAGTGCCTTAGACCCAGTAGCACCTTCCTTCTAAACGGGGTTAGCATTTAACTCGAGTTATATAACTAAACCCAAGTTACTTTTTACGCCCATGCTACTGGTACAAATTTAGGTCACAGTGATACTTCCATTTAGGGTCTCCCCACGCTATTGATGCGGAATCGGCAATAGAAAAAACCTTTGTCTACTCAATAAAGAGCGACAAAGACTTCAACGCGTCGGCAGGCGTCGGCGGAGCCGATCTGAGCCGAACCATGAATTTTTACTCTTATTTGAGTGGACATAAAGCATTTTTGACTTTTTGACGTGATAACGTCTTATAAATTGAAGAACGCCGGCTGCGCCCACGAAAAACCATGACGCAATAGCAGAGGCGGCCTTTGCGCTTGCGAGGCCCCGGGCGAATAGATCTTTGCGAGTCCCGATCTGGGGCAATGTAAAAATTCATGACTAACGCAGATTGGTCATGATCAGCAATTGTTTTTTTTTTATTGTCATATCTAAAGTGGGGATGTTATTTATTTTCCACGTACCCCATGATGTGAGGCGGGCGTCATTGGATAGGCCCTTAAAAATATTGTGGGTTTTTAGAAATCGTTTTTCGATTTAGGGCTCCGTTTGTGAAATATTAAGCTTTTCAGAGCTAATTTTTATTAGATAAAAGTTTCTCCACCGCCTGCCAGGTAAACCATTGTTTTTGGACGGTTGAAAAATCTTGGTATACATGGTTGTAGTATACCTACAATGTGCCCATATATAAAGTGCACTAACTACTTGGGATGAAACTTAAAGATATTTTATCAATGAAAATAAAATAAAAAGGAATACCGCAATTCTTTTTTCATTATTTATTTTAATTATCCTTATTTATTTTAATCATTACAAAAAATAGAAAGAAAAAAACATGTTTTTTGTTTCATATCTTGTGATTATTAATGGGGTGAATTTAACAATTAAGAATATCCGTAAAAAATATATTACGCAAATTATATAGTTAAATTAGAGCTATAAATAAAAAATGGCTGTATTGCCACGGTAAAAAGGCCCCTTTTTTGTAATTTTGATTTGTTTTCCGAATTTTTTAATTTAAATAACATGACTAACGCATTGTGTTTATAATCCCGCTGATTAAAAGTCAATACGAGGCGGGAAGATATTTGGTGTTTTTTTAATCATAAAAAAATACAGTTTTTTTTTCATTTAATCGATAATATATCACCAGATTTCATCCCTATTTGTTTGTGCACTTTGAGCGATAACTGAATCGCACGCAATTTCTTTTTTTACCCAAAAATAATAATTTTAAAACCTAAAAAACATGCTTAGAGCCGATAGCTGATTCTATCGGTAAAATATCGTCACAACGTTTTGCTTGACTACGTATTTTATGTTACGTTATTTACGACTTAACAACGAATACTATCATTCGTTTAAAGACAGATACTATCCAAAAGACAGGCGCGACACGGCTGCCTGAAGATAACGGCATTTAATGAAATCAGAAATGAAATACGGAAATTCCTAAACCCTAAACTGTGAACACATTAATTAGCGCTCTGTAGTGTATTAGCACAGATTACTAAATACTTGATTAGTATTTTTTTTTCAACTTGGGTTATCGTAGGCCTGTGCGAGGCCCCTACGAGCGCGAGGCCCCGGGCGGTTGCCCGCTTCGCCCCCCCCCTAAGGCCGCCTCTGCGCAATAGTAGCGTTATAGCGTTACGTAACGCTATCACGTATAAAATTATCGTCCGCAAACCGACATTTGACATTACAGACAACTATTTTCAATGTAGTTTTTTTTTTCTATAGATAGGCTTTTGCCGATTCCGAATAGATAGATGTTTGGGAGATCCTTAATTATTAGTGACTCCTTCCCTGGGTGACCCTTGGAGACCTAAAGGAAGCAGATAGAACAATGTTACACAAAAGCACACCATTACCCGCTGAGCAGGGCCCTGGTAGCCTCTTCGGCTGCGTAGGCGGCGTCCGCCAGAGGCTTGACTTCGGCCGCGGTCGCCGCCGCTCGCTGCGCGCGGTGCGCCGGCGACTCAGTCGACAGGGCCTTGGGGGAGCAGAACGTTTTCAAATGTGTCTACCAAGTTGGCAATTTGTGCAATTACGAATACTGAAATTCTTTGGCCACATATCCAGGAACGCGAAAGACTGGTGGTGCAGGGTCTTGCTGAAGGCAAAAGGTTCAGGGGCGATCACCTACCCGTGTAGCCGGTCGTTGTCTCACCAAATAGTTCCAACGGAAGACCAGCGCTGACATTACTGCTAGTACATGCTGAGTTGGGACCATTTCGTGACAGACAACAACACTTTCTTTTGTTCTGTGTAAATGTTGCACTTTTTGTCTTTTATGTGTGTGTTGTGTGATGTCGTGAATGAATGATTTCATTCATTCTTTCTTCTTCGACTAGACATAGGTTACGAGAGTCTTTTACACGTGCCTAGGCAACGACAGCCACTCTTTCAAGAGTGTACGACTGAGGTGGAGGAGTTGGTCAATGGTCACATCTGAGCTGTTATATAAATAATTCATAGGTACATAATTGCACTAATTCTGACCTTACGCTGCGCCTCTGCCTTCTGCTGCTCCACCAGAGCAGCCTTTCCTGCTGATATGGCGTCGGTGATGTTCTGGGCTGAAGGGATGCCGTCCCAAGTGCCGGGAGGTTTCTCTGGGGAAAAAAGATCTTGGTCAGGCGCTGGAGGGAAGTTGATCATGAACAAAGAACGCCACTGGCGAACGTCCTGCCTCAGAAGTACTTATTTTTCAGTCAGCGCATCGAATTTTCGCTTTCTTATGTATCAGTTTAATGAAATGGGACTCTCGTCTCGTCGCGGAAATTTTTGAAAACCGATAAATTTCGATACGGAACTGCCAATAAATTAACATCGGAATGACGTCATATTACACGTGTCTATAAATTATGATAGAGCGATAAAACATAAATGCGCCTGACTAAAAAAACAGAAAGCATCCTGCGTCTTTGTTTGACCGGTTCTACTCATTAATAAAACAATAGCGAATATTAAACACGGCAGAGACCACATAGCAACTCTTGCAGACCACAAACTTTAATGTAGATTAAAAAGCACTTAAATTGATAACTATGAGAAAAATGGTTCTAACCTGAATTATGTTACGCAATATTATGCTAATAAAGAAGGCAAAATTATATCCTGCTACTCTAAGAATTTTATAACCAAAACTAAATTGTTCTGTCTAGGCTCCGCTTAGGTTTGGGTTCGGATTTGGAGATTGACTTTGCTTAGAAAAATCGTAATGATCCCAATGTGCAATATCCAGTCTACCCGGTTAGAATACCTAGTTCGTATTGTCCAGTGAATTACTTGCTAACATGGCGACTCCGAATTATTTGTTTACATCTCCTGATTCCAGCTACCACCCCCTTTCATCGCCATGTTAGTCATACGCATTTCGCAACATGGAATTTACGTGTGCCTTCACTAACTTTATAGATCCAATTTGAATTATTTTCTGTGTAGGATGCAGCGCTTTTGACAGATGAGAAGTTTAATGTTACAGTAGACTAGAGTTTCTGGTTGTTGCTCCATGAACACTCATAAAAGGCATCTTCAGGTTACAGACCCCTACCGCAATTTCTTTGGTTCTCCAATCCCTGACACTAACATTTTTATAGTCCTTTGCACATGAGAGTTCTACCTTGTTTCAGGGCGCCCCATACTGCGCTTTGCTTTGTTTCCAATCGTGAACGCGTCTACTCCAACGATTACACGAGTAGTTCTAGAAATGTGACTGCCGCTTCAATGAGCTCCTTCTTGGACTGAGCTCATTGGCATACATTGAGGAAAGAAATTTCCAACAGGCTGTTGATGATGATGATATGCTAGCTATAAATACCTGCTAATGGCCACTTCTGATTGATAATCGGCTGCAGATTCGGAGTTATCGACGTCAGGTTGTGAACCGTCTTGTTTCCGAAGGTAGCCGTCAGATTTCCAACAGGGTGACTTGTGCTCGTCTCGTTTCCAGTGGATATGTTGGTGACGGGTATTGGGATGGGAATTATGGGAGTGTTATTGTTTTCGTCGTCATCCAAGGCATCTGAGAGATTGTAGGATACTGTCACGAGGAGGATCACGCTGAGAAGTACTCTGAGGACAAGATACGGTTTATTAGCTGAAGGGCAATGGGCTTCATGTTTTAGACACTGCTGAAACGATACAGAGGGTTTTGAAGTTCAGGACATATGGATTAATACAGAAGAATACAGTCATTATGCTATGCTACATAGTTATTTTGACTGGGTTTTTATGTTAGTGACTAGTGTATCGGCGATTTTGGGAACAGGGTACGCTCACAGATATGCATACCTTTTCGAATTAAAGTTTCCTATTGCAGCAATCAGACACTCATTCCAGCACACTATATTTTATCCATGCCATTTCAATTTTATTAACTAGTCAGTCTCGGTGGGTAACGCTAATGGGTAAAGACTATAATCTCGCTGCTGATACTGATCCATAGCTATGTCTATTTTCAACAATACTTATAAAACTCTTCCGTTACTGACTGACTGATTGATGATGACGCTCAGCTGAAACTACTTGTCGTAGCGAGCTGAAATTTGGTATGTAGGTTCCTTGGGGAGTGTAGGAGAATTTCCCTAAATTCCCCCCCACCACAAAAGCCTATTTGCGTCCCACTGCTGGGCACAGTCCTCCTCTCATCACGAGAGGGTTAGGACTATTATAGTCCCCACGCGGGCCCAGTGCGGACTGCGTATTGGGGACTCCCACGGAAACGAGAAAAAACGACTTGTTGATCTACTCGCGGGCAAAAGTTCGCAATAATTTCATGAACTTACAGTATGGAGACGCAGACGGCGCACTGGCAGTTGCGCAGGCGCTTGCGGTACTGGCGGCTCAGCGTCGACTCGAACACGTACGTCGGCTGCACTAGCGGCGTACGTTCGCTGCTTGTACCGGCGCGGTCCATGGCCTGGCCTCTATCTAAAGCAGAACGGTTTTGCCCCTTTATTCGTCATAAAGAAAGAGTAAATTTACTTATACTTAATTCAGTATGCGCAACGCAAAGCTTGTTCTTGGCATATACTCGTACTACGGGTGGTCAAAGACAGAGGAGAGAGGTTTCTCAGCCTGATCCGGTACAGAAAACCCATCACCACAACAGCCTATTTACGTCCCACTGCTGGGCACAGACCTCCTCTCATCACGAAAAAATACTTTTCTCAAACATGCTCGGAAATGTTCGTGTTACGTTCAAAAAAAGAAGACGCGAGGCTGTCCATTGCCGGCCTTGGCCAGCAAAAACATTATTTATTGTCGAGTGTGTGTGTTTTTTTTTAATTCGCTTGCTATTTGAGACACCTCTGTAGAGAAACTGACAAATCCATGGAGGTAATAAGTACAACTTCCATGGCCAAATCATCCACGATCATGGAAGTAGTAAATACTGATGTGGGGTAAGTGTGCCTAAATTTATTTCGCCCCTATGCCTTGTCAACAGCCAACTACTAGTTGAGTAATATTTATAGGTTTCGATATATTTATGTTAGGCGCACTTACCCCATCCTGGCGTACTTGCCCCGAAACTGACAAATCCATGGAGGTAATAAGTACAACTTCCATGGCCAAATCATCCACGATCATGGAAGTAGTAAATACTGATGTGGGGTAAGTGCGCCTAAATTTATTTCGCCCCTATGCCTTGTAAACAGCCAACTACTAGTTGAGTAATATTTATAGGTTTCGATATATTTATGTAAGGCGCACTTACCTCATCCTGGCGCTCTTGCCCCGACTGACCTTACGTATTTCCTCGCTGTTTGAGAAAAGCATTATATATACCTCGGCCGCAATTGCGATTGCCGGACTCGTACTAATCTACTAATAGAAGGCTTCGCTTCGCTCAGCCTTCTAACTGACTCGTCCGGCAATGCGCTACTTGGCGGCCTTTGCAATAATGTACTATTAACACTCAACATGGATAAAAAAAATCGTCTGGAAAATATAGGTCTGTGGAATTGACAGACGACTATATGAAAAAAAAAAAATTAAAAGCTATTAATTATGTTCATTCGCAAAAACAATTCCAGATGACATGACATAAATAAAATAGCAGCCTCGAGGTATTTTTTTCTGCCTATTAAATTAAAAATGACGAAGAATGTCTTTTTTATTAGAAGACGATTTTAATAGGTGTTTCATGGTAGCCTTGCCTTGAGCGAAGATCACATCTAGACACGTGTCGAAATGCAATGACCTTTTAATTCTGCATAATTATACCATTCTTGTATCCTAGTTGCGTGACTTCTTATTTATTAGCATAAAAGTTTGACTGGGGCGTCATTATGGACGGAAAACTGATTTCATTGGGAACCTATAAGGCCTAAATCATACACAAGCGACGCGACATAACATGAAGCAGGAGGCGCAGCAACGGCGCGGCGTGGGTCAGATACGGACGGAAGGGATGACGACAGGGTGAAGAAATCGAAATTCTAATTAGTCCGTCAGTCAGGTAATAAAAATATTAGACACGTATTATTTATTTTATCAAATTAACAAAGAATTACTAAGTTAAAACGCATTAAAGTTGGGGAGTGGGTGCTAACCGCCCAAGTAGCACTTCAAAGCTGTATAACGGCCGACTTACAGCATTTATGTACCTATCGTTTAAGCATTTTGAGAAAGTTCTATAGGAGCATTACAAACGATTATACGGCTACTATAATGCTGATTTGGGCACAAATTATACGGCTTTAGATCCTAAATGGGTTCACATATGCATTAAAGGCGCATTATATTAGCATTATTATGGTCAAAGTAGTTGCCAATAGCATTAAAGAAGCATTAATTACGGTCAATAAATTTACCAATCGCATTATAAAAGCATTATTACGGCCAATAAAGTTGCCAATCGCATTATAAAAGCATTATTATGGCAAATGAAGTTGCCAATCGCATTATAAAAGCATTTATTACGGTCAATGACGTTGCCAATTATTTAAAAAAAGCATTATAACGGTCAACGAAGTTCCCAATCGCATTACAAAAGCATTATACTAGCATTAGAATGTACTAAAAGAATGATTGCAGCGATTGAAGTGTTCATAGTTAGAAGTAAAATAAATCGTACATCATTGCAAAAACATCTCTAATACCACAATACAAATGTTATAATACAAGACGTTGTAATTTAACTAGTTTATCTCTCAGCTAAAATGAGTGACACCATACCTATTTGTTTTAATCGAAACAAAATTTACAATACAGTTGTTGTTTCGTTTGTTATTTCATGCCTTCAAATATCACTGCGCAATGCAGTTTATTGTAAATCTACTATATAAAAATAAGTCGGGTTTTCCTCCCTGACGCTATAAGATAAAGATAAAGATAAAGATAAAAAACATTTATTCAAGTAGGATTTTACAATCACTTTTGCATCGTCATTATGTACAGTTTGATGTAGTTATCATTAAAAACATATAACTCCAGAACGCACGAACCGATTTCCACGGTTTTGCATTCGTTGGAAAGGTCTCGGGCTCCGTGAGGTTTAAGGCGGTACGAAGTCCGCGGGGTCAGCTAGTGTCTATATATGTTTCATTGAAAATTTTCACGCGCTTTCGATATTTTGTGTTTTTGATATAAAATTTTAAATAAAAATATGTGTGAAATAACCAACACAATTATGTGTTACCAGTAAATAATGTATTTTGCATATTATTTGGCAGTATTAAATCAAGTTATATTTACTGTTTTATAGGTTTATTGCTTTTATAAATAGGTCCGAATGATAATATTTTTAGGTTATAAAATATTTACAAAATGGTGTCGGTCTATGGCATCCCAGTGAGCCTTTCAAAAGGCTTATTGAAGCCGCCAGCAGTAGGAGTGCTCACACATGAACAATTATTACCAGAAGTCATAGAGAAGACTTTTGATGAACCGCTGTAATGCCATAGTAGTTCTATATGGTTTCACCGGTGCCAGTAGACTTGACATGGACTGAAATAGTGCCGATTTACAGCGCATTATAATGATTCATGTTTATACCATTAAGCAGCATGAGGCATTATCGTATTACATTAAAATGCTATTGTAGACCTTAAGGCACTAAAAACAGCTAAACGCTGTATAGCGGATTTACGTGGCATTATAATGGTTTATGTTAATGATATTAAACAGCATTAAGCATTTATATACTTTTTAAAATGCTATTGTAGAACCTAAAGCACTTAAAACAGCTGGAAGCTGTATAGCGAATTTGCGCGGCATTATAATGGTTCATGTTTATGCTATTAAACAACGTTAAGCATTTATTTAATACCTTAAAATGCTATTGTAGATCCAAATGCACTAAAAATAGCTGATAGCTGTACAGCTGCGGCGTGGCTTGCTGCACTAAAACGAAAGAATGCTTCACAAAAGCATTTCGATATGCCACTATCCAACCGTTATACAGTGTAAAGCATCGTAGTGGTATTGAAATGCCAATATAAAGCGTGAAGATGCTCGGTGAACTTAGGTATATAAGATTTTATACGGACCTTAAGTTCTACATGAGTTTACTATTGATTTGTTATAATGCTTACAATGTTACTTGGGCGTTAGGTATAAATCGTACCTAACCGTGACGTCACGCGACATTTCAACTCAATATACGTGTCCAATACTTTTCAATTATCTTCCTGAGATTCTTCTATAAGATTACAAAATCCAGCGGAAAAAAATAATAGCTGGATCATACAGGTGTAAATAAAATTGGTAGCTGGGGAGGTAAGTAGTTTCATTTTGCGAACATTCAATTTTATAGAGCTGCTCCATCTTTTACATAAATAAACAAACACTGTACCTACATAAAGAAATTTGTACTTATGCGTAACTTCCTTTAACCTGTACTCGTACCTATCTAACTCTTCTTAGACACTCTATATGTAGTTATATTTTAAATAATTTCACTCAGACTGTCTTTTTAACGAATCAGTTTGTGTTATCTTGTAAATATTACGCCACCAACGAATAAAATTGCAATATATTGCGTGGTAATACGACCAAATTCCATTTGCCTAAACCGGTTTCATGTTTTTTTATAGATTTATGCATGCTCTTAATAGATTGAATGGAAAAGACGATCACAGCACATTTTTCATTGCAATCATTTTACTATTTGATTACCTATTTTGAACTTAACTATTTGTTTTTTTATGCCATCTGTTTATTTACTATTTAAAACAAAACCAATGGTCCTAGAAGCGTGATACCGCTTATATATATATTTAAGTATAGGAAGTACCTTTTTCCGGAATAGAAAGCTTGTAGCCTATGTTCCCGGGACTCGAAACTATCTCCACAACAAAATTCAGAATATTATAACGGTCCAGGGGTTTCAGTGTGAAGTGGTAGAGGTAAGAGACACACAGACAGACAAGAGTTTCTTTGCTTTATAATATTAAGTAGTTTATGGATCGATATAAAAATACCCGTAATGCCGAAAGGGGGTTAAAATGATCCCTTATAAAGAGTCTAACACTATTTCAAAATCAGATGTGACAGACGCACGGACATACACACGAGTGATCCTATAAGGGTTCCGTTTTTACCCGACTGCGACAGAAGGGTTATCACCTTTTGAGGTTCGGAACCCTAAACACCGTATTATTACTGAATGATATTAAAAAAAATACAAATTTAATGAAAAATTTCCTATTACTTACAGGAAAATTAAAGAGTAACTACGCAGAACGCTCATGTAAGGTTAAGGGTTATTTTGAAACACCGTGTTACACACATTTTGTTTGAGATTGAGAATTACTTAACTCTTCAATTCCCTATACATGGTGGGTCAGAAAATATGGCAAATAATTAACCCACAGTATCGGCTATCGATTCTAAGTATATTGTATAGGTCTTAAATTTTTTTTGAGTTGGTAAAAAAAAAAAAAATTTGTATAGAATTCAGGCGTCGCTCACACAACCAATCCCATATACAATTTTTTTTTACTAATTCGAAAAAAAATTAAAGACCTATACAATATACTTAGAATCGATAGCCGATACAGTGGGTTAATTATTTACCATATTTTCTGACCCACCGTGTATAAATACCTAATAGACAGTTTATAAAACAACGTATTCGAGAACGTAAAAGTGATACTCGTACTTGTATGCCACGCTTCAAAAAACGTGCTGACGGGTCGCCGAATTGAGATCGACAGCCTAACCATTTCCTATACTTATCGCTTTAATTCTTTAATGGACTTAACAGGGAGTTGGACAGGTCACAAGTCACAGTACACCTAAGTTATATAGTCATGAATACAAATTCACGTGCTCCAATGTCAGCTAACAGCAGCAGTTATTAGATAGCTGACTTTGTTGGCCCGATCGTTGCTACTATACAACTACTTTACTACTAATGCAGCCTATTTGCGACCCACTCCTCTTCTCAGAGGGTTTGGGCTAAAGTCCCCACGCGGGCCCAGTGCGGATTGCCGACTTCACAGTAGCCTGTGTTCTGTCATCTTTGAATTACTTCGCAGATGCGTGCAGGTTTCCTCACGATGTTTTCCTTCACCGAAAAGCACAGTGGTAAATTCAACTTGAATTTCGCACATAAGTAAATTTAAGAGGGGCGAGCCATAATCGAACTCCCGATCCTCTGCATGAGAGGCGGTATGTCTGGCCCCTAGGCCACCATGGCCCTCAACAAGGTTCAAGTTCTAGATGCTCATCGTTAACAACCTCCTTTGATACCTACAGGGTGTACCAAAACTAGTTAACGCCAAGCAAGTTAAGCGGATTATTTATAGCTTAGTATATATATAATATACCTGGGCGACCGAGCTAGCGGATGAAAATAGCTAAAAAGCGAATTTTCCTAGATATGAGAAATGAAATGAAATGAAATGAAATGTTTATTTGCTGAATATGGTAAATACAGGTGGTTCTTAAGATTGAGGTTCACATATTCTACCGAAATTTCGGCGTGCAAATACGTATTACGTTTTAAAATTATACCTAATAACAATACATCATACCTACAAGTTATTCATTCAAGTATATAAGCATTCTTATAATACTTATTAAATACACAAGAGCTATTTTGCAGGAACTCATTGGTAGTATAAAAACATTTTTCAATCAACCACTGGTGTAACGTTTTGCAGAACTGGTTTAACGGTAGTGAGCTGATATGAACAGGGATGGAGTTAAATACCAGTGATGCCATATAGTGACAGTTCTTGCGATACAATTGTAACCTAGGGCCGGGCATATCTAGAGGTAGAAAGGTCAGACTTCTCTTATTGTCATTATTTTTTACTTGAAATATTGATAAATTGCATTTTACAAACTTAGCTGTCTCGTAAATGTAAATACTGGGCAATGTTAACAACTTGTACTTCAAAAACAGTGGTCTGCAGGATTGAGTGCTTTTTAGACCCCAGATTGCTCTTAAGCACTTTTTTTGTGCTACAAAAACTCGATTTATGAGCCCTAGCTAGATCGATTTGTCACCCCCGTAAACGTCTATACCAAATTTCATTTTCGAGAACGCGATTTAGTGCAGGCGCTGAAGGGATGTTCGTGTGCAAAAATCGCGACCGTGAAATGTTTTGTGATTCGTCTAACCTAAGACCCTCGACTTTATTAAGCCATCTTACCGCGCGCACGCATGGTTTTTATAATTGTGTCCCCCCACCTAAAATTAAGGGACCTTGTTCTGTTCACTTATTGCCCAAATTCTCAGAAACTATGCATATTTCAACAAAACCACCTGGGATTTCTTTTGAAGTCCTGAAATATTCAAGTTTTTCGGGAAAAAAAACAGGGGGGTGCTCATTCCGGACGCAAAAGGCATTTCATTGGGAAGCTATAGGTAATGTTAAAACGTTACAGGGCGTTCAAATTGAACTTTAAATCTAGCTACTAAAAGTTACTTATAGTTCGGTTTTAACGCCGTTACAGTGAAGTAGAAAACGGAAAAGTCGTGGTGGCCTAGTGGTTCGACCTACCGCCTCTCATGCAGAGGGTCGGGGGGGTTCGATTCCGGCTCGCACCAAGTTTACTTATGTGCGAAATTCAATTTGAATTTACCACTGAGCTTTTCGGCGAAGGAAAACATCGTGAGGAAACCTGCACCCATCTGCGAAGTAATTAGAAGGTGTGTGTGAAGTCCCCAATCCGCACTATAGCCCAAACCCTCTCGTGACGAGAAGAGGCTGTGCCCAGCATTGGGACGCAAATAGGCTGAGTAGTAGTAGTAGAAAACGGAAACTTAGTGCTAAAACTAAAGTAGGTAAAGTGTTATCATCCGCAGTCACATCATGCCCATATCATGATTATCATGAACAAAGAACACATTAAGCAGAAGTTGTTGGCTGTTTGTTCGTTTGTACAAGACGCGTGCCTGTTTCCCTATCTCTATAGT
This sequence comes from Aethes cnicana, assembly GCA_963971205.1. NCBI lineage: Eukaryota > Metazoa > Arthropoda > Insecta > Lepidoptera > Tortricidae > Aethes > Aethes cnicana. The sequence goes on from OZ020274.1 coordinate 15,681,690, forward strand.
ATGCAGAGTTATCTTCATTCATTCGTAATTTCGTACACTTGCGTAAGCAGCAGATTAGGTACTAGATGGAATGCATTTTTTTAACTACTTGAAATAGGCAGGTACATATAAGTACCTATACAACTTGAAAAAACGCCGTGTTAGCTGTCTGTAGTGGGTTGACCTACAGCCTCTCATGCTGAAATTTGGGGGTTCGTAGCCGGTTCGCACGTCTGAGTTTACTTAGTTGTGTGAGAAATTGGTGAAGGAACACATTGTGAGGAAAACTTACATTTTGAGGCATTTTGAGCAGGCATTTTTATACTTATCGCCCGAATCAGTGTAAAAGTTTCAGAGTATAACTAATTCAACATTTTAATGTTGTTACGTACCTACTATGTGTCGTAGGCAGCAGTAGCTCTTTAAGTAGTTTAATTTACTAAATAATGCTTTTAGTATAAACACAATTTATTAAAAAAAAAAAAAAAAATGGACACTGGTTACATTTGATATGTTTTAAAATTTATAATTTTAGAAATAATAAGTAGAAGATAAAAGCATATAATAAAATAGTCGTTATGAAAACAAATGAAAATAGCGTTTTATGCAAATAATCAATTAGCAAGTAAGTGTATTTTTATTAAGTACTGACGAGATAAGATAAGATAAGAAGTCCGGTCCCCTACTATGAGAAGATTATAATTATAAAAGTGGTTATTCTGAGCTACTTTAATCCCGATATTCTCAAGAAAATATTTTTCCCCTTAATTCTTGGTTTTGATGTTCGGAACACCCTGTAAGTACCTATCCTACTTATTTTTTTATTTTTTTTCGTCTATTGCTCTCCACTAAAGAGGTGAAATATTCCGATTTAGAATCAGATCATCTCTACGTATTTTATAGTTTCTTGAGTTATTAATTTCAGACATAATTAAATAAATAATTTAAACCCTACAAAATACAAAATAATATGTCAACAGTCTTCCAATTAATTGAAGATTCTATACAAATCACTACCATCACATAAAATTTCCACACAGTGTTCCACACCATTCATTAAAGAGAAGTTTAGTAACTTGAACAGGTTTTACTACTCTTGTTGCATCCAAAACCAACCGTAAACAAATAAAACATTACCTAAAATTCTATAACATACCTACTTTATTTACCTAAATAGTCAATTTCTTCAACTGTTGAAAACAATACACAAAATGTTTTAAAAACCACTAATCACATTTTATCTAAAAGAATGCACGTAGAACTTTTTAAGTAGTTCGTGGAACTTTTTAGTTCTTTTTTTTAACTCGCGCCTTGAGCGACCGCTGGCCAAGGCTCGTAGGGTCTAACTGCCGGATTGCAAGTGGTCGACTAAAGTGGCCCACTCGAGTGAACGATCTCTTATTAACAGATCAATATTAATTAGTGGTAAGTTAATTCATGAAAGTAGGTACAATAGCGGATTCATTCGGGTCCTACATGACAAAATCGTAGGACACAATTTGAAAATTAGTGTAATGTCAAACTGTTTTTAAATGGCTTTTGCTAGTTTGCTGTTGGTAGGACATGGCGCAAGGTCCGTCCGGATAGCTACCACCGTCTCACTCGCTAACCAGCCGCCAAATAGCATTGATCCCACTGTTGTGTTTCGGTAAGGGGGTAAGGTAGCCGCCGAAATGTACTATTTCCATGCGAACGATGACGATGCGATAACCTTGTGAAAATCACGGGCACTCGGTGAATACGAATAAAGCGGGACCGGTCAATGTGAACTTTAGGGGAGGATTTCTTTAGGCCGATAATGATAATGAATCACGTGACTCCCAAGAGCGGATCTAGGGGGGGGTCATGGGGGTCATGATGCCCCCCTCGGCAGGACTAGGTCTACTGCTATTATTTATTTTTAACCCCTGACGCAAAGAAGGGGGGAGAGTTGTATGATGTGACCCCTGAATCAAAAGCTGGATCCGCCCTTGGTGACTCCATATGAAACAATAAATTACATAAGTATTTGATGACAAATTATCGTTACATTTTGGCATGCAACAAAAATGAATTTCGCAATTGTAAGGAAAACTTTAAAGTACAAACTAGGTACTTAGGGCATTAATTATTAATTAAAGTACTTACCTAAATCATTATTAGTCGCCTAATAAAGTGGAAAATTAAAATATTCAGTTCTAAAATGTCATACCGCTAGGCAATGTGAAAATGTGAATGACCGAACCCAGTGAAATATTACATTGAAACAGTTCTTACCTATTATCATTGGTAAGGTCGTATTTAGGAAGAATTACTAGGGTTTCTGCAGTTTAAGTCGTCAGGTAAAGAAGACGAACTTATAACATAAACTAGCTATTCCCCGCAACTTTGTATGCGCAGAAATATTAAAAAGTAAAATCCCGACTTTTCCGTTGCCGTGGGAATTTTGCTAAATCCTTTCTTAGCGGTTGCCTACGTCATAACATCTACCTGCATGCCAAATTTCAGCCCGATCCGTCCAGTGGTTTGGGCTGTGCGTTGATAGATCACTATGTCAGTCAGTCAGTCACCTTTGAGTTATATATATATAGATTAGATAAGGTACCTACATAAAATTAGTAGTGTACCTAACAGTGTATCTAGCCTAGTTGCCACCATTGCGGCATCTCCGCGTTTGTAGGTACTCAGTACAAAATAACCGGCGTCTTCGACTGAGAATAACAGATGTCTATCACCATGTCAAATGGATAGATTTATGTATTTTCGAATACGCATAATGTAAGTATACGCATTTACGGTGCTGCATAGCAAAAACTAGTTTAAACATTTTTTCATCATATTTGTGATCATATTCATGAACGCAGTTACCACTGTAGAACCATGGTAGAACTGAACGCATTGTATCGTGGCAAAAGAGATGTCACTTTGACACTTCATTTGACAACTCAGCTGTCCTTCTCCAGCTGGGCAACCACTTTCGGAACTTCGGAAGTTTTTACGCTAAACTAAGAAAAAACAGTGAAAAATGGCTACTGTCGAGGAACTAAAGAAGAAAGTGCAGGAATTGGAGGCTAAGCTAGCCGCTGTGCAAGGCAGCGCTGGCCCAGTTCGCCAGAAAATTTACGTTATGTCGTCTGAAGTCGTGGACTCCAATCCTTACAGGTATATCCAGTTTTTAATGCTTTAGTTTACATTTAAATATATAAGTCCCTTTTGGAAACATTGGTTTAAAACCTCTAATTAGATTCAGCTGTAAAGATTTCATCGTGATGAAGATTTTAGTTGAAAAGTCGCTACTGCCACATTTTCTCTTAAATTTATTTGTAATAACCATAGACATAAATAATACTTCGTATGGACCCGGCCTAACGTAGATACATGTCATGTTTCCCCACTTCATTGGTGTCCAATCCAAAGTTAAACTTGTATCGTGACACTAAAGCTGGGTCACATTTTTCCAAAAACGAGACGAGTTTTTAGATACTGAGAAACAGTTTCGAAAAAGTTTTTTTAAAAACGCTTCTTGTCATGCACACTCGGTGACAGAACTTTGGATTGGACACCGTGGAAGTGGGGACATATTACGTGTACGTTAGACCGGGTCTATATTATTTACGTCTATGGTAATAACAAATTTTACGAAAGACTATTTTTTAAACACCTCAAATACTACCCAACCAACTTTAAAAATCAGTCGAGTTCTCTAAAGAAATTAGAATAAAGCATACCGTACCAAACAGGTTTCACATGGTTGTGTCATTTCATTCACAGCCGTCTGATGGCATTGAAACGGATGGGCATTGTGGACAACTACGAGAAGATCCGAGAGCTATCGGTAGCAGTGGTGGGTGTGGGCGGAGTGGGCAGTGTTACTGCAGAGATGCTTACGAGGTGCGGCATTGGAAAGGTATTGACAGCATCAAACCATTCATACTCAATTCAATGTGATACTTAGATATTCTAGGTGTATTATCTTTACAGAGACTTACAATAAAGTATGATAGTTTTTGCTAACCAGTTAAAAATTGCCTAACAATTTGTCAGATAGCTATTCAAGTGTTAGCAAAACTATTTGTCAATGATAGAGCAGGAGATAAATGTTACAAGACGGAAAGATAACAGGTAATTATTGGAAACAATAATACAACAAAAATAATAATTGGACAACTCATTTTGTGAACAGCTTAATAATTGTTTCACTGTAGGGCATAAAATCTGTTTTTAATTACTTGAAAATGTCAGTAATGAATTCATTTACCAATTGTTTTAGACTTTGATTTTTACCGAATTGCAAACATGTTTTATAGAAAGTATTGAAGATGTTTGCATTAATTAAGCCATGTTACCCTATCAGGATATTTATAACGTCTTCATACTAAGCTTAGGTAGATAGATAGTAGAATTATGATATAAAAAAGTGACATTATAATAGGTACTTTTAATAAATATGACCAGAGAGTCCAGAGACAAGGAAATTTTCCCAAACATGCAATGAAATATTGATATTATGTTCTTCTTATTAGCCTGGTAAGTATCACTTTTCAGGCGCGGCTAGACGATTGGCCTATAATGAGATTTCATACAAACGTTGCAGGCCAAGGCCGGCAACTCACTTTTTTTAAATTTCCATTTCATATATGACACAGCATCTTGGCATTCCGCCATTTAAAAAAAGTTACAAGCAATATTTACACTATGGTTCACTATGACATTCTGCCAATACAGCTGTAAAATTTTCATTTATTTATTTCATTGCATGTTTGAGAAAAGCACTATACATACATCGGCGGGGAATTGTCGGCCTCGTAACTATCTATCTATATAATATCTCGGCCTGCAGCATCCTCCTTCCCGGCCTCTGTAGTAATGTACTATTATCATCATCATTTCAGCCGAAAGACGTCCACTGCTGGACATAGGCCTCCCCCATGGCTCGCCACTCAGACCGGTTCTGTGCTACTTGCTTCCACCAGTTTCCCGCGACCTTCACGAGGTCGTCGCTCCATCTTGTTGGAGGCCTACCGACAGCTCGTCTCCCGGTTCGCGGGCGCCACTCGAGAACTTTCCGGCCCCATCAGCCATCAGTCCTGCGAGCAATGTGCCCCGCCCACTGCCACTTAAGGCTCGCAATTCTTCGGGCTATGTCGGTGACCCTAGTTCTACTGCGGATATCCTCATTTCTGATTCTATTACGCAGAGAAACCCCGAGCATAGCCCTTTCCATTGCCCTCTGAGTGACTTTGAGCCTTCTTATGAGACCCATCGTGAGCGCCCACGTCTCGGAACCATAAGTCATCACTGGCAACACACACTGGTCGAAGACTTTCGACTTGAGACACTGCGGTAATTTGGACGAAAAGACACTGCGAAGCTTCCCGAACGCTGCCCAGCCGAGTCGGATTCGACGATTGACCTCTTTCTCGAAGTTGGACCTACCTAACTGGACTGTTTGTCCCAGGTATACATAATGGTCAACAACTTCGAGCGCAGAGCCTCCGATTATTACGGGAATGTACTATTATACAAACTGACAATTTCCTTACATTACAGCTAAAAAGCTCTGTATGTAAACAATATCCAGGGGCGTTTTAAATTTTCATTAAAGCGCCTAGGCAGGGACATCTATTATCGCATTTAACACTTATTTTACATGGTTGTTATTCTAGGTTTACCTTACTTTTTCTATGATATTACAGAGGCCTTTATTTCTTTTCATTGTTTCAGCTGATACTCTTCGACTATGACAAAGTGGAGCTGGCGAATATGAACCGGCTCTTCTTCCAGCCGCACCAGGCCGGGCTCAGCAAAGTGGACGCCGCTGCGGCCACGCTGCAAAACATCAACCCGGATGTGGCCATCGATGCCTACAACTATAACATCACCACCGTGGACAACTTTCAGAAGTTCTGCGATACTATTAGGTTTGTTGTTTACTTTTAGGTATTGATCAATCATTTTTATTGTAGTACTAGCTATTCCCCGCAACTTCGTATGCGCAGAAATATTAAAATGAAAAATACCGTTTTTTTCCGTTCCCGTGGGAATTTCGGGAAATCCTCTCTTAGTGCTCCCCTACGTTCCCTAAGGAACCTGCATGCCAAATTTCAGCTCTCTACAACCAGTACTTTCAGCTCTGCATTGAGTGATCATTCAGTCAGTCAGTCAAGTTTCTTTTTTTATATATATAGATTAGGTCATCAGTATCGTCATGTCAGCCGAAAGAATTTAGCTTCTTTGTAATAGAAGTTTGTGTAATGTCAAAAAATCCTTTTTCTTATTATAATAATAATAAAATGTGATGTGGCCGGCTTTGCTGAGAAACTGTGAAATTATTGTAACAGATGTTTTCATATCCAATGCTCTCATAGACGATATATTTAATTATTATAGTGTAATTGGGTTATCGCATTCCAGCAGCAACTATGCGTTATTCCGTGATAAAAAGTAGCATATGTCCTTCCCCGGGACTTGAACTATTTCCATACCGATTTTCATCTAAATCGATTCGATTTATAATGTTATTAGTAAATATGTTTTTTGCTGATGTGTTAAAAAACAGTATTACTTTGGACAAAAAGTGTCAACAATTTTTTTGACACTGGAAAAGTTGTTGACACTTTTGGACCCTATTCAGTTGTATCAAGGTCCAAAAGTGTAAACATCAATTTGAAGTCGCCTACCTACAAATTGCAACATAGAATTATATTTCAAACAGCGCAGGCAGCCTGACCGGAGGGCCCGTGGATCTAGTTCTGAGCTGCGTGGATAATTTCGAGGCGCGCATGGCCATCAACACGGCGTGCAACGAGCTCGGCCAGCGCTGGTTCGAGAGCGGAGTCAGCGAGAACGCTGTGTCCGGACACATACAGTTCATCACGCCGGGCGTCACGGCGTGCTTCGCGGTGAGTGTCGTTTAGTGTTGCACTAACAGCACAGGTAGCTTCATGGCCATTAACACGGCGTGCAACGAGCTCGGCCAGTGCTGGTTCGAGAGCGGAGTCAGCGAGAACGCTGTGTCCGGAGACACATACAGTTCATCACGCCGGGCGTCACGGCGTGCTTCGCGGTGAGTGTCGTTTAGTGTTGCACTAACAGCACAGGTAGCTTCATGGCCATTAACACGGCGTGCAACGAGCTCGGCCAGTGCTGGTTCGAGAGCGGAGTCAGCGAGAACGCTGTGTCCGGACACATACAGTTCATCACGCCGGGCGTCACGGCGTGCTTCGCGGTGAGTGTCGTTTAGTGTTGCACTAACAGCACAGGTAGCTTCATGGCCATCAACACGGCGCAACGAGCTCGGCCAGCGCTGGTTCGAGAGCGGAGTCAGCGAGAACGCTGTATCCGGACACATACAGTTCATCACGCCGGGCGTCACGGCGTGCTTCGCTGTGAGTGTCACTTAGTGTTGTACTAACAGCACAGGTAGCTTCATGGCCATCAACAGGGCGCAACGAGCTTGGCCAGCGCTGGTTCGAGAGCGGAGTCAGCGAGAACGCTGTATCCGGACACATACAGTTCATCACGCCGGGCGTCACGGCGTGCTTCGCTGTGAGTGTCACTTAGTGTTGTACTAACAGCACAGGTAGCTTCATGGCCATCAACACGGCGCAACGAGCTCGGCCAGGGCTGGTTCGAGAGCGGAGTCAGCGAGAACGCTGTATCCGGACACGTACAGTTCATCACGCCGGGCGTCACGGCGTGCTTCGCTGTGAGTGTCACTTAGTGTTGTACTAACAGCACAGGTAGCTTCATGGCCATCAACACGGCGCAACGAGCTTGGCCAGCGCTGGTTCGAGAGCGGAGTCAGCGAGAACGCTGTATCCGGACACATACAGTTCATCACGCCGGGCGTCACGGCGTGCTTCGCTGTGAGTGTCACTTAGTGTTGTACTAACAGCACAGGTAGCTTCATGGCCATCAACACGGCGCAACGAGCTTGGCCAGCGCTGGTTCGAGAGCGGAGTCAGCGAGAACGCTGTATCCGGACACATACAGTTCATCACGCCGGGCGTCACGGCGTGCTTCGCTGTGAGTGTCACTTAGTGTTGTACTAACAGCACAGGTAGCTTCATGGCCATCAACACGGCGCAACGAGCTCGGCCAGGGCTGGTTCGAGAGCGGAGTCAGCGAGAACGCTGTATCCGGACACATACAGTTCATCACGCTGGGCCTCACGGCGTGCTTCGCTGTGAGTGTCACTTAGTGTTGTACTAACAGCACAGGTAGCTTCATGGCCATCAACACGGCGCAACGAGCTCGGCCAGCGCTGGTTCGAGAGCGGAGTCAGCGAGAACGCTGTATCCGGACATATACAGTTCATCACGCCGGGCGTCACGGCGTGCTTCGCTGTGAGTGTCACTTAGTGTTGTACTAACAGCACAGGTAGCTTCATGGCCATCAACACGGCGCAACGAGCTCGGCCAGCGCTGGTTCGAGAGCGGAGTCAGCGAGAACGCTGTATCCGGACACATACAGTTCATCACGCCGGGCGTCACGGCGTGCTTCGCTGTGAGTGTCACTTAGTGTTGTACTAACAGCACAGGTAGCTTCATGGCCATCAACACGGCGCAACGAGCTCGGCCAGTGCTGGTTCGAGAGCGGAGTCAGCGAGAACGCTGTATCCGGACATATACAGTTCATCACGCCGGGCGTCACGGCGTGCTTCGCTGTGAGTGTCACTTAGTGTTGTACTAACAGCACAGGTACGCGTCACGGCTTGTTTCGTTCATTTTATTTAGTGTAGCTTACAGCAGAAAATTAACCCAAGTTAAATTTATCGTGAGCTGTCATTCCATATAAAAACGTCATTTCCATCTTATATACGTAGAAGAATAGCGAAACTTAGTGGCCGTGGGCGGGGCACATCTTTTGGTTGAAATTATGACTAGTTTCTGCCTGTGACTTCGCCCGCTTGGAGTTTTCCAGGATAAAAAGTAGCCTAAGTATGTCCTTCCCCGGGACTCTCTCTCCATGCCAAATTTCATCTATAAAGGTAAAGCGGTTTAAGTGTGAAGAGGCGACAGACAGTTACTTTCCCACTTATAATATAGTATTAGTATCTATCTACCTATGGATAACACTGGTTCAAAAGTCTATTGTGATTGGTCCCCAGTGCGCGCCGCCACTGGTTGTGGCTTCGAAGATCGACGAACGCACGCTCAAGCGAGAGGGGGTTTGCGCAGCCAGCCTGCCCACCACCATGGGCATCGTCGCCGGGTTCCTAGGTATGATTATCATAAAGGATACGTTCTGAATCACACTCACAGCACTTTGAGCGCATTTCGGAAAACTTTGTGAGCGTGCTCACAGCGCTCAGGAAATTGATGACGTCATCGATCGACGCTCACGGTGCTCACGCTGCGGGGCATGGGCGCTGTGAGCGCAAACGTCAAAGTGACATTTCATTATACATCTGACAGGACATGATTTCTTAATTAAAAAAAGTTTGACAGTTACTAGAGTTGGCGCCGTGAGCGTGCTTATGATCGTTCCGAATCAAAAACTCGCTCACATGGTCGTGAGCGTGACAATCGATTCGGGACAGTTATGAGCGTTGTGAACGCTGTGAGCGCTTTGGGCGCGATACGGAACGCACTCAAAGTAAAGAACAGAATCATTGTTTTTCTGGGTTTGACAATATCCAATGGAATGAAGGATACCGAAGAAATGTAGATAGATCCCAAGTTTTAACATACTTAATTGATAGATCAATTTTGAATAGAACTACTTGGAAAAAAGTGCCACTAATAAGTATTAGTTTATTTTATTATTATTATTAACAATAAAGTTTATAGTTTATTATACAAGTCTCACTTGTTCTATTGAAGAAAGGCATCACGTCTAACAGAACTACTGAAAAAAAAAACAACTAGTTCTATCAATGGAACTGATAATAAAACTAGTGGTAATACACCTCATTAAGTGGTTTCTCAAAGACAGGATTGTATAGCTGTCTTTGAGAAACCACTTTTGCACATATATAATCTATCGTTGCAACAAGCTGTCTATCCAACATGCTGGAAGTCATCTAGGGTTACTCCCGTGCCTAAGGGTGGTGCCGGATCCGATGTCGCAGAGTATAGACCCATTGCAGTGCTGTCTGTGTTCGGTAAATTGTTCGAGTCCATCATCGATCGAAGTATTATGGAGCAAATAACGAGCCAGATGGACGATGCTCAGCATGGTTTCCGTAGGGGTCGATCTACCACGACTAATCAAATAATACTTGTAGACTATGTTATGAGAGCCATGGATGGGCGTCAGCAGGTCGACGCAGCCTACTTTGACTTTACGAAAGCGTTCGACCTGGTTGACAACGACATACTACTGCAAAAGTTTGCTAACATGGGCTTTACACCCCATCTCCTGAATTTCTTTGCAAGCTACCTGAAAAATCGTAGCCAATTTGTCAAACTGGGGCGGCTCCAATCTAAGCCATTTTTCACTCGTTCAGGTGTGAGTCAAGGGAGCACGCTGGGACCATCTCAATTTCTCATTATGATTAATGATTTGCCAAAGGTTGTTCATACAGCGAAATGTCTAATGTTTGCAGATGATCTTAAACTATTTCTGGAGATCAGTGATAGCGAAGATTGTATGCGCCTGCAACAAGACATAGATGCGATTGTACAGTGGAGTGACATCAACCGATTGCAATTTAATGCCTCCAAATGCAAGGTGATTACCTTTACCAGAGCTCGGTCGCCTGTGTGTTCAGCTTATCATCTTCGCGGTGAGAAGTTGCAGCGAGTATCTGACATTCGTGATCTGGGACTAATTTTGGATTCACAGCTAGATTTTAGACTGCACATGGCGCATATATGTAAGACTGTTTCCAAAACATTAGGTTTTATTATGAGGATATCTGCACAGTTTTCAAACACAGGAATAGCCGTGATGTTGTACAATGCGTATGTCCGTAGTAAATTAGAGTTCGGTGCCGGTATCTGGGATCCCCATGAAAGTAAATACATACTCATGGTAGAAAAAATACAGAAAAAGTTTAGTCGATACTTATATAAAAGGCGATATGGTTATTACCCATATATGTATCCTTCCCTATTCGTAGCGGGGATGGTAGGGCTTAATACTTTAGAGCTGAGGCGAAAGTTTCTGCACCTAGTGCACTATTTCTGTCTGCTGAAGAACATTGTGGACAATCCTTCTATACTGGAGCGGGTGGGACTGCTGGTGCCGCCGCCGGCGCGGGTGCCCGTGCCGACCGCGGCCGGCGGCGCGCAGCCCCCCTCGCGGCGGCG
>OZ020274.1:15693105-15755506 GCA_963971205.1 Aethes cnicana
CACTATTTAGGATACAGCGCGTTGACCGATTTCTTCCCCATGATGAGTTTGAAGGTAAGCTTATTCACGATATTGAACTGTCACTCCATCGTCTACGTACTAAGCTATCACTTCACTAAGTATTTTGTGTTTTAATGTTCACCTTGGTAAACATTAAGTACCCTGTTTAGTTTTGCTTCCCAGTAGTGGGTTTTGCTCGAAGATTTGGTAGATAGATTAAAAACGACGCTTCAAAGACAGGAAAAGGTGCCCAGAAGACGTGGCCAATTTGCAAATATGTTATTAAATAGTAGATTGTATGACTAGGGAGCAATAGTACATTACAGACAGACATAGCGCGGTGAATTCGTTAATGTCCCAGATCGCAGGTGTTTGTGGCCCGAACCGCAGGTGTTTTGTGTGAAGGCTTTACGAATGACTTGTGTTTTGTCAAAAATTTTACGACTTGCCTTGGGCAGGAAATGAGATTTTTCCCCCAGAAAATACCACTTTACGACCATGGGTGACGTAATAGTACATTACAGACCTAGGGTGGTGAATTCGTAAATGTCCCAAACCGCAGGTTTCTGTGGCCCGAACCGAAGGTGAGGGCCATAAATATGCGAACTGGGGCTTTACGATTTACCGCCCGTGGTTTGTCAAAAGTTTTACGTCTTGCGTTGGCCAAGAAGTGAGATTTTCTCTCCGCGTAGCGGGCAGAAAATCCGACTTTATGGACAAGGGTGATGTAAATAATTTTGCTACCGCATAGAACACTCGATCCTCCTCTCATGAGAAAACCAGTGTTAGCAGGGAGCTAAATCGTATTTCCCTGTTAGCGGGGCAGAAACGCATTTCGCTCCCTCTAAACGGGCAAAATAATACTCCTTTTTGGACGAGTGAACATCGCGGCGTTATCATTATTGCGTGTCGTACTGCATAAGGCCCGGCTCATACAGTCGGAATTCCGTTACGGAATCACACAACGAAATACAAAAAGTATTGACCTACCACACACATTCAGTTCGGAATTCCGAACGGAAAACTACTGCTTGTAAGTATGCGGCAGATCTATACATTTTGTATGGCGGGCATGCGTTCGGAATTTCCGAATCGGAATTCCGTTACGGAATTACGAATGTATGTGGCGGGCGTTATCTTAAGTGGATCTTTACACTAGCTTTACCTACCTAATTCCCAGCCAAACCCCCAATGCGATGACAGCCACTGCCGCGCGCGCCAGGCGGAGGCGGCGGCGAGGCCCGCCGTGGAACTAGCAGAAGAGGTCACTGAGGACAGCGCTCCGCTGCACGAAGACAACGAGTGGGGTAAGCCGACCCCGTTTTATGTTATTACGAGATTTTACCCGCGACTTCGTCTACAGGGAATATAATATTATATTTCCAAAGCCTTTTTTACCAGAATACTTTTAAAACCTTTTCCAGGGATCGTTCAGCATTTCTGGGATTACCGGGATTTTTGAGAATTTCTGGAATTCTAGGTTAGATATACCTTCCAAAGTCCTTTTCCGGGGATCCTTCAATAATTTTCCGGGATTTTTACGGTGTTTTCCAGGATTTCCGGGATAATAGGTAGCCTAGGTGTTAATCCAGGTTAAACACTATCTGTTTACCATAAAAAAATATCGAGCTGTTTTAGCGTGATTAAGTAACAAACATCCAAACATCTAAACATTCAAACACACAAACTTTCAGCTTTATTATATTATTGAGAATTAAGATATTAAGATTAAGATTATTATTTACACTTCCCCGGGCGTTTTATGTTACCAAATATGTATTTACTAGCTTCTGTCCGCGACTTCGCCCAGGCACCCTTTCGTGATGAAAGGAGGCCTGTGCCCAGCAGTGGGCCGTAAATAGGCAGTTGTGGTAGTGGTTACCGCGGGAACTGCGTTTTTCTGCGTTCCGGGACTCGCTTAACAACAAATTTCACCCAAATCGGTCCAGCCGTTGAAGCATGAAGAGGCAACAGACAGACGCATTTATAATATTAGTATGAATAAACTAGCTCCTGCACACGAATTCGAGCGTGTGGAATTCAGCTAGAGCCTACCCGCGGGAAATATTATTTTATATTAGTTGTATAATTTCACATTATAATATTGATTAATTTACAGGAATCAGTTTGGTCGACGAAAACTGCCCCGAGGATGAGGATACTTCCAATTTGAAACTAGTGGAAGGTGTCCAGGTCAGTATATTTATAAATAAAATTGCCTGCATGCTTTCCTATGAAGGATAACGTGATGAATCCTGCACGCCTTTGTGAAGTACATAATTCAAATATTTGTCTGAAGTCTGTTATCTGCGCTGGGCCCGCGTGGGAACCTCTCGCGATAATAAGTACTGACTATGCTGTTGATGTCCTTATAAATAAACTAGCTGACCCCGCGGACTTCGTACCGACTTAGATTTTTTTTTGGGTATGAAATATAGCTTACGACCTATTCTCAGACCTACTGAACATACACTCCAAATTTCATAAGATTCGGTCGAGCCGTTTCGGAGGAGTATGGTTACAAACACTGTGACATGAGAATTTTATATATTACTAGCTGACCCCGCGGACTTCGTACCGCCTTAGAATTTGGGTATGAAAAATAGCTTACGTCCTATTCTCAGACCTACTGAAGATACACTCCAAATTTCATAAGAATCGGTCGAGCCGTTTCGGAGAAGTTTGGTTACAAGTTACAAACACTGTGACACGAGAATTTTATATATTACTAGCTGACCCCGCGGACTTCGTGCCGCCTTAGAATTTGGGTATGAAAAATAGCTTACGTCCTATTCGCAGACCTACTGAAGATACACTCCAAATTTCATAAGAATCGGTCAAGCCGTTTCGGAGAAGTTTGGTTACAAGTTACAAACACTGTGACACCGAGAATTTTATATATTACTGACCCCGCGGACTTCGTACCGCCTTAGAATTTGGGTATGAAAAATAGCTTACGTCCTATTCTCAGACCTACTGAAGATACACTCCAAATTTCATAAGAATCGGTCGAGCCGTTTCGGAGAAGTTTGGTTACAAGTTACAAACACTGTGACACGAGAATTTTATATATTACTAGCTGACCCCGCGGACTTCGTACCGCCTTAGAATTTGGGTATGAAAAATAGCTTACGTCCTATTCTCAGACCTACTGAAGATACACTCCAAATTTCATAAGAATCGGTCGAGCCGTTTCGGAGGAGTATGGTTACAAACACTGTGACACGAGAATTTTATATATTAGATATATAAATAGATTAGGTATGTAGCAGTGGAACATAAATAGGCTCTTGTATTGGTAGTTATAAATATAACTTTGTTTTACGGATTTTCAAGTCTAATTTGCCTTTTTTTCAGGTGGCATACAGTATACCAGTTGATAACAGTACACCAGAATCGAGCACTGGCGGAGCCGTGGCCGCCTCGGAACTGTCCCTTGAAGACCTCATGCAGCAGATGAAGTCCATTTAAACTTATGGCGGTATTACCAGCTTCTTAAGACGCTGACAAGAGCTAATGCCCTTGAGCAATCGAGGCAGGCAGCTGTCTCAGCGGACAATGTCTGTTTGCATTGGAGGGAGCGAGAAGCACGACCGCGGCATGTGGGCTATATACGTAGAAAATCAGAAAAATAAAGAAAAAAAAACCCACATAACGTCTAAACGTAACCTCGCGTTTTTTTCATCGAACCGATTTCATGAAATCCTTTTTACGAAATAGCATTTTTTAAGTTTATAGTGAATATTAACATATATTTTACTCGCCTTACAAAATCAAATAGTTTTCGTTAAAATACTGTTTAAATAAAGTCAATTTAGGTCTTGTCAGCGCCTTAAAATGTCACCGCAAAGAATCCGCTAGGGGCGCTAGTGTCGGCCGAGGCAGCCATTGGCTATTTTGCTCGGTTTGACATTGACACCTAAACATCCCGCCAATCACCGCCTCGAACGCAGCCTTCAACGCCAGTGGCGCCCGCTGGTGAGCGAAACTACGGTGGTCCTAATTATTTCGATATAAAGGTCAATCAGGCAAGTTCGCTTTAGTGGGGTAAGTGCACCTACCATAGTAAAAGTGCCCCTATGTGGCCAATTTGCTGAATAAATGATTGAATTTGAATTTTAATAGATATATCGACATCTAAAAGTGTTACTCGACCGTGTGTTTCATGGAAATAAGATATCTTTATATCTATTAAAACAACGCCACTGCAATAGACAGTTTGTTGTTAAAAAGACAATTAGAGACTGCGCCCACGGGTGACTTTTCTCGCTTTGACAAAACAGTTTCTATCACCTCTAAAGTCGCGTCTCCATAGCGAACTGAAGAAAAAGTCACGCGTGACAAAAGTCACCCGTGGGCGCATCTCCATACATCTCCTTGGACTTGACCGAGTGACGAAATAGGGATGACGACAGGGTGAAGAAATCGAAATTCTAATTAGTCCGTCAGTCAGATAATAAAAAAATATTAGACACGTATTTTTTGTTTTATCAAATTAACAAAGAATGACTAAGTTAAAACGCATTAAAGTTGGAGAGTGGGGGCTAACTACGTCACCGTAAGGTATAAATCGTACCTAACCGTGACGACATTTCAACTCAATATATCTCCATATAAGTTTGATTATGTGAAAAAAATAAAAAATACGTGTCCAATACTTTTCAATTATCTTCCTGATAGACTAAGGAAAAAAAAGTTGTCGTCATCCCTATTGTCGTCGGCGACAAAAGTCACCCGTGGGCGCACCCTAGGTTAAAAAAAAACAATGTAGGTGCCCTTACCCCGACTGACCTCAGACAAAATGGTAGTGCAGTCACAAAGCTGCTCTCACGATTTATATAGAAGTAAAATTATAAAATATTTACGAAAAAAATGAGCTCAAAGACCGTGGTAGAGTCGAGTAAAAAGATGACACTTAAGTACTTTATTGCGAAGGAATAAGGTTCAAAACCGATAAGATGAACTTAAACCTTGGTCGAACTTTCATAAAATATTCTATCTTATACTTTAAACGCGCTTATCTTGTATAAGTATTTCTCTGTTTATTTTTTTATTTAACCTAGCGATCTCAGAAACTGCTCTAACGATCTGGACGAAATTTGGAATACGGGGGTTTACGGGGGCGACAAATCGATCTAGCCAGGTCTCATACATTGATCTATTATAAGTAAGGATTCACATGCCCGAACAGCTCGGGCACCCGTTTGGCCTTCGTTTTAAAGAGGCGTTATTAGCATATTGGAACGTATTTTCTAATGTCAGTTTGGTCCATATATTTTGACATTCTGTTAGGCACTGTTCGTCCATATGTTATTCTCTCCGAGAAAACTCGGTGTTAGCTAATTTCACCCGAGCAAGGTTCGGTTAAATTGGCCAGGTACTTTATTGTTAATCCCATAACTACTAGTTTTTACTTTTATTTAAAACCAAATTCAGAGTAAATAATCGGAGTTGAACAGAGATATAGACAAAATTAATTAATTTAATATGTTGACAAATATTTCTGTGTTAAAAGTCAAAAGTATATAAGTACCTTATTTTTATCAATTTTAACATCAATTGCAACTTTTTGCAAAGTCTTTTCACTGTCATTTATTTTAATGAAAACTGAATAAAAACATTCCAGCTTAGTGTAAAGATATCTTATAAATACTAGTATATTATACTTATAGAAAGAAAGAAAGAAAGAAATCATTTATTTATAATGACATGCACAGTAAAAGAAGACATACACATACAATACAAAACATACAGTCGCTAATGATGTTCACTTAGTTAAAATATCTCGACAAAAACCTTATTTATGAAAAAAGTCCTTGACAATTTATTGTTAGTACAAAATATTTTTCGCTGTTTTTCAAAGCTAAACATCTTTCCTTCAGACGTTGAGAGAGAAAATTCCGTGCATTATTGGACATTATAAAATTTATCATCATATACGAATAATTATTAAGAGTACCTATGTGACAAAATACGAAATTTGCTTCGATATTTGTCTTGGCCATTTATCTATGTATGTGTATAATTGTAAATAGAAATAAGTAGTAAAAAAACCTACGAAATGTAAGATGTTGTGATTGTATTTTATTTATTTGCAGATTTTATAAAGTTTTTACTGTTAGTTGCTAAGCTACAAAAATATAAATGTTTATAAGTAAATTTTACATTAAAAATTCTCCGCGAGATCTTTCTTTATTATTTCGATGAATGTCTTCAATTTTGTTAGTATTTTCTTATTTGGTGGCGGGAGTCGGTTGTTCTGCAATAAATAAATAAATAAATAAATATCTTGGGACATTTCACACATAATTGACCTAGCCCCAAACTAAGCAAAGCTTACTATGGATGCTAGACAACGATATAAATACTTATATAGAGAAATACACAACATCCATGACTCGAGTACAAACATTCGTGTTCATCACACTAAGTTTGCCCCGAGCGGGACTCGATCCCGCGACCATCGGAACAGAAGGCAGGGTCACTACCAACTGGACCAATCTGGCCGTCAAAAATATAAAATATAATTAAGTGTATGGGGTCAAATAGAACATGACGATATCTTACCCACAGTTTCAGCTGTCCATTCTAAGCACGTTTTTTAGGGTTTTAATTTTTGTCGAGTTGGTAAAAAAAGTATGGGATTCAGGCATACCATCAATCCTGTACTGGGCCATACATTTTTATTTTTTTATAAACTCGTAAAAAATTAAGAACTTGAAAAACATGCTTAGAATCGATAGCAGATAGGGGTAAAATATCGTCACAACGTTTTGCTTGACCTTGCCCCCCAAACAAAAATCCTGGACCCGTACTGTTACGCCACCAATCATTCGATCGAACCTCTTGGATCCCTGTTTTTTACACCAACGTGAGAACGTTGGTGAAATGGTTGGATCCGATGGGTCAAAGTGCAAGGACCCGAAATATCACCATGGGTCGCAGTATACCAACTACAAATCTCAAGTGGCTTAGCTAAACACTCGGCGATACTTTCACGCTATCGGCAACATAAGGACGTTAGATCCCTCGGGCGTTCAACGGCCTCGGGATTATCTCCTTGCAACCAGCATCTCTCTCGGATGCTTTTTATTTAAATCCCGATGGATCAAAATTCAAGTCTCATTGATGAATATGTAGACAAATTCAGTAATACCTTGACGCTATCGGTAACATCCCGGGCGCGATCCAGGACTGACGGCTCCAGGCCACTAGCGCGAGCCACCTGCAGCGCGAAGCTGCTGTCCGCGCAGCCTTCTGTGACCCGGAAGAGAAATACGGGCGCTTCGTCGTCCATTACGTGCTCGAAACGCTGCCAACCAAATATTTCAGCTCAAGTAAAAGCATGGAAAAAGCTAGGCACACCTTACCAACTGCTTGCCCTTCGTCCTTCTCACTGGAAGATACGGTTTAGGCTAACCAAAAGGCAATAGACATTGCTAGTTCTTGGACCAGCATAATTATTAATTTAGCATAGCCCAGCGATCATTGATAACAAATAAGAAGCATAGAAAAGGCAAGGTAAACATAGAAGGACAACCCACATACAAATCAGCACAGCAATCACGTACGTCTTAAATAAGTGTTTCAATGTCATAAAAGATGTCGCAGCCTAGTGATTCCGTGGCCATTCTTTAAGTATGCAGTACTATTAAATATTCTGTGCCCGCGCTTGAGTTTACAAAATTAAATTACTATTAATACAAAATCGGTAACAATTGTTACTTACCAGAAACTTTACCAGTGGCGACTCTGCGACGTACTCCTTGATGTTCAAGAAATGCGTGGACAGCAGCACGTGCGGGCAACCTTCTCCCTGGAACAGGAAGGTGTTGAGGCACGCGGCGAGGAGGGACAGCCCGTCCACCTCGGAGGTGCCTTTGCCAAACTCGTCGATTATGACGAGGGAGTCTGAGGTGGATTCTTGGAGAGCCAGCTCCATCTGTTGGGAGGAAGCGAGTGCGAGGTAAGTTTATTTCTAAATGTAAAGTTTTTATACACCTACACGTTGATGTTTTTGAATAATATTTGCAGAATGCATTTCTTTCAAGTGCTACTTTACTTGGTTAAATCTGTCTAACTTGGTAACATGTTTTCTAGAACGAGATTTTTAGTCCGGAACCTTAGAGTGTAAATATAGGTCTGGCAGCCTTGATGTGTGCTTTAACTGCTTGACGACCAGAAGGATCATTGCCGAAGCTCCCGATTTACCTTCTGTATCAGACCTGCGTACTCCCAGGCATTCTACTTAGTTTGCTTCTGCTGTCTGTGACCATATTTTACCTGCTTGAGGTCTTCTTGAGGATTACTCCAACAGAGGTGTGACGAAGCTCCCGACATGCCTCGCACTACTGTCTCACCTGCTTGAGGTGTTCTTGAGAACCACTCCGATAGTGGCGTGACGAAGCTCCCGTCATGCCTCGCACTACTGTCTCACCTACTCGAGGTCTTCTTGAGGACTAGGTACTCCGATAGTGGCGTGACGAAGCTCTCGACATGCCTCGCACTACTGTCTCACCTGCTTGAGGTCTTCTTGAGGACTACTCCGATAGTGGCGTGACGAAGCTCCCGACATGCCTCGCACTACTGTCTCACCTGCTCGAGGTCTTCTTGAGGACTACTCCGATAGTGGCGTGACGAAGCTCCCGTCATGCCTCGCACTACTGTCTCACCTGCTCGAGGTCTTCTTGAGGACTAGGTACTCCGATAGTGGCGGGACGAAGCTCCCGTCATGCCTCGCACTACTGTCTCACCTGCTTGAGGTCTTCTTGAGGACTACTCCGATAGTGGCGTGACGAAGCTCCCGACATGCCTCGCACTACTGTCTCACCTGCTCGAGGTCTTCTTGAGGACTACTCCGATAGTGGCGTGACGAAGCTCCCGTCATGCCTCGCACTACTGTCTCACCTGCTCGAGGTCTTCTTGAGGACTACTCCGATAGTGGCGTGACGAAGCTCCCGTCATGCCTCGCACTACTGTCTCACCTGCTCGAGGTCTTCTTGAGGACTAGGTACTCCGATAGTGGCGGGACGAAGCTCCCGTCATGCCTCGCACTACTGTCTCACCTGCTTGAGGTCTTCTTGAGGACTACTCCGATAGTGGCGTGACGAAGCTCCCGACATGCCTCGCACTACTGTCTCACCTGCTCGAGGTCTTCTTGAGGACTACTCCGATAGTGGCGTGACGAAGCTCCCGTCATGCCTCGCACTACTGTCTCACCTGCTCGAGGTCTTCTTGAGGACTAGGTACTCCGATAGTGGCGGGACGAAGCTCCCGTCATGCCTCGCACTACTGTCTCACCTGCTTGAGGTCTTCTTGAGGACTACTCCGATAGTGGCGTGACGAAGCTCCCGACATGCCTCGCACTACTGTCTCACCTGCTCGAGGTCTTCTTGAGGACTACTCCGATAGTGGCGTGACGAAGCTCCCGACATGCCTCGCACTACTGTCTCACCTGCTTGAGGTCTTCTTGAGGACTACTCCGATAGTGGCGTGACGAAGCTCCCGACATGCCTCGCACTACTGTCTCACCTGCTCGAGGTCTTCTTGAGGACTACTCCGATAGTGGCGTGACGAAGCTCCCGACATGCCTCGCACTACTGTCTCACCTGCTTGAGGTCTTCTTGAGGACTACTCCGATAGTGGCGTGACGAAGCTCCCGGACATGCCTCGCACTACTGTCTCACCTGCTCGAGGTCTTCTTGAGGACTACTCCGATAGTGGCGTGACGAAGCTCCCGACATGCCTCGCACTACTGTCTCACCTTCTTGAGGTCTTCTTGAGGACTACTCCGATAGTGGCGTGACGAAGCTCCCGACATGCCTCGCACTACTGTCTCACCTGCTTGAGGTCTTCTTGAGGAGTACTCCGATAGTGGCGTGACGAAGCTCCCGACATGCCTCGCACTACTGTCTCACCTGCTTGAGGTCTTCTTGAGGACTACTCCGATAGTGGCGTGACGAAGCTCCCGACATGCCTCGCACTACTGTCTCACCTGCTCGAGGTCTTCTTGAGGACTACTCCGATAGTGGCGTGACGAAGCTCCCGACATGCCTCGCACTACTGTCTCACCTGCTTGAGGTCTTCTTGAGGACTACTCCGATAGTGGCGTGACGAAGCTCCCGGACATGCCTCGCACTACTGTCTCACCTGCTCGAGGTCTTCTTGAGGACTACTCCGATAGTGGCGTGACGAAGCTCCCGACATGCCTCGCACTACTGTCTCACCTTCTTGAGGTCTTCTTGAGGACTACTCCGATAGTGGCGTGACGAAGCTCCCGACATGCCTCGCACTACTGTCTCACCTGCTTGAGGTCTTCTTGAGGAGTACTCCGATAGTGGCGTGACGAAGCTCCCGACATGCCTCGCACTACTGTCTCACCTGCTTGAGGTCTTCTTGAGGAGTACTCCGATAGTGGCGTGACGAAGCTCCCGACATGCCTCGCACTACTGTCTCACCTGCTCGAGGTCTTCTTGAGGATTACTCCGATAGTGGCGTGACGAAGCTCCCGACATGCCTCGCACTACTGTCTCACCTGCTTGAGGTCTTCTTGAGGACTACTCCGATAGTGGCGTGACGAAGCTCCCGACATGCCTCGCACTACTGTCTCACCTGCTCGAGGTCTTCTTGAGGACTACTCCGATAGTGGCGTGACGAAGCTCCCGACATGCCTCGCACTACTGTCTCACCTGCTTGAGGTCTTCTTGAGGACTACTCCGATAGTGGCGTGACGAAGCTCCCGACATGCCTCGCACTACTGTCTCACCTGCTTGAGGTCTTCTTGAGGAGTACTCCGATAGTGGCGTGACGAAGCTCTCGACATGCCTCGCACTACTGCCATACCTGCTCGAGGTCTTCTTGAGGACTACTCCGATAGTGGCGTGACGAAGCTCCTGACATGCCTCGCACTACTGTCTCACCTGCTCGAGGTCTTCTTGAGGACTAGGTACTCCGATAGTGGCGGGACGAAGCTCCCGTCATGCCTCGCACTGCTGCCTCACCTGCTTGAGGTCTTCTTGAGGACTATAGGTACTCCGATAGTGGCGAGACGAAGCTCCCGACATGCCTCGCACTACTGTCTCACCTGCTCGAGGTCTTCTTGAGGACTAGGTACTCCGATAGTGGCGGGACGAAGCTCCCGTCATGCCTCGCACTGCTGCCTCACCTGCTTGAGGTCTTCTTGAGGACTATAGGTACTCCGATAGTGGCGAGACGAAGCTCCCGACATGCCTCGCACTATTGTCTCACCTGCTCGAGGTCTTTTTGAGGACTACTCCGATAGTGGCGTGACGAAGCTCCCGTCATGCCTCGCACTGCTGCCTCACCTGCTTGAGGTCGATGAGGAAGGCGGACATGTGCGCGGCGACGCACTCGGCGGCCTGTAGTCTCGAGCGCACGTGGCGGACCACGCCGATAGTGGCGGCGCGCGCCGGGACGAAGCTCCCGATATGCGCCAGGTAGACTATCAGACCTGGAAGGCTCATTTGATTAGTATAAGGTCCACTTCCATTAAGCCACTACACTCGAGGTACAATTTTAATTCAGGTTTAATCAGATCAACTTAACTCGAGTTAGAAGCTTACCCGGGGTAAGCTGAGTCGGTTTAAGTCGGCCCAATCGTCTTATCTCTCTTTCACTCAGATAGCATAGGCTCTCATGAATAGGCACTATGTACTGTCTTTTTAATCTCTCCAATGCAGTGCCTAGGTGTGAAATAGCATGCCAAAATTTACCAAAATCGAGGCCAGTAATAGTAATTCACATTTTAGAGTGTAAAGTTGAATATCTGAAACCACTCATTTCGATCAAAGAGGTCGTATGTTTTCCCACACCAATTGTGCAGCGGGATTTGATGGCTTAAAGGCATGAATTGTTAAGTTTCACGTTTAAATGGCTCGGCTCCGCAAAGTCTACCCCCCCTCTGTGTTGATATAGCACAAAAGAATTCTAATATCAAAAGTTCTTACCAATCTGCTTCATGTAAACGGATTTGCCACTTGAATTTGGCCCCGTCAAGATCTTGACACAGCCGTCCTTTACGCTTGACTCCGTGTCATTTGGCACGAAGTTGTCGCAAGTCAATGTGTGCAGTGGATGCCTTCCTTCTTTTATGCTGATGACCTTGTCCGACGACATTTTGGGGCGGACGAAGTTCATCTCATTGCACACTTTGGAAAATGCTATGAGGCTGAGGGAACAAATAAGTTGTTTTTCAAATCTTTATTATATGAGTACATTGGATAGGACTATCGAAACCCAGGAATGTGGCGGTAGAGAAATAGCTAAACTCAAAACAGGATAGTTCTGACATTGCCATCAGTCCATCCGTATACCTGCAAGAAATTTAAGGCTAGTTTTCTCAATGTAGGCTTGTCTTGCCCTGTCTAAAAATTAACCAAGAAGCAATGGATATCTTCGCAGAATACTTCTGCGTTTAAAGAGTCCCTACCAGTCCAATTGTGCGCAGGCATCCACGCAGGCCGCCAAAGCTTGCAGATTGTCCATAATGATTGTAGTGAGACGCATTTTGATCCTCGTCTCATGGGCTACGATCTCAGGGTACGTGTCTCCAATCATCACGTCGAGTTCTGGAGAAGAAACGTCAAGAACGAGACTTATCAGTTTTGAGTTGCTACTGCTTAACATATGCTGAGTTAAGACCGTTTCACAACTTTTCAGTTTACTTCTTTTTTTTGTTTTGTGTATGAAAATTTGTGAATAAATGTTTTTTGTTTATGTAGTTCACGTTCACGCCCTACAAATTAAACAATAAGTGACCTGGACTATTGGCAAAGACTAAAGAAGAATGTTGTGACAAATTGTTACCTTCACATCCTTTGCTTTTGTAGTGAATGTAGTCGTCATTTTGGAACTGGAAACCAAACATTTTGATATGAAGAGTTTTAACAGTTGTAATTTTCGTTTCATCAACATCGGATGTTTGATGATCTTCTATACTTGCCATAAACTTCATTTCTGGCAGCTGCTTTTGCTCCATGGTGAGGTCATCATCCCAGATTTTGACTCCGAGCAAGTAGCCGAGGTGCGGCATGTACAGCATATTGCATTCTTCTACGAATGGGGGTAGTCGCTCCAGTTCTATTTTAGCAGTTTCCGACATCAGGCCGTGGAGACTGGCCATGGTTTGTTTCTCTAAATATTTACTTTTAATAACTTGGAAAAACAGCTTTACCTATTCTAATTTGTCTAATTTTCGGTCATTGATTGCCGTGGTGGGTGGCCTAGTGGTTCGACCTACCGCCTCTCATGGTCGGGGGTTCGATTCCGGCTCGCACCTCTAAGTTTACTTATGTGCGATATTCAATTTGAATTTACCACTGAGCTTTTCGGTGATGGAAAACATCGTGAGGAAACCTGCACGCATCTTCGAAGTAATTCAAAGATGTGTGTAAAGTCCCTAATCCGCACTGGGCCCGCGTGGGGACTATAGCCCAAACTCTCTGAGAAGAGGCCTGTGCCTAGCAGTGCGAAGCCAATAGGCTGTAGTAATAGTAGTAGGTCATTGATTGATGGTATTTGATTTAATTTAATTGTGTTTATAGGTATGTCGATATTCTTTACTTACTCATGTCAAGTTCTTGATCCACTCCAGCCTTCACTGTGAACTTTCCTTCCGACTTTGACAAATCGAAATCGATTATTCTGTTCATGTACAACGCCATCTATATCATAATTTCAACTTCATTTTAGGTACTTTTAAAGTTTTTAATTTTCAAGATTCGATATTGTTTTGCATTCTTACTTCATAAAGTTTGTGGTTGTCGAATGATGCGATCCGTTCTAGGAACTCGTTGGACCCTCCGGCATTCTCACACATTTCACAAATAAGGACCGCGTTGTATAGTGTCTGGAAAATAGGTCGATATTAGAACATACAATAAAATAAGGTCAGAGGGATTAAAGTTATCAATAAAATTTAGGTTTATAGGAGTATTTTAAGAGTTTCGGAAACTAACGTTGTAAAGAGATTTCCATTGGAAGGGTTTTGCAGACAGTGCCTTGATTTTTGCCAGGATACCCTGAAATATTAAGTTTAATGAGTTTACAATACTGTGATAGTTACATCAATGCAGTTAATTCCAATTCAAATTAAGGAGTCGCAGCATAATATTTCACTCTTTAAAGTACTTTTTTTAGGACTTACATTCACGTTTTTAATGAAACGTAAAGAAGCGCATAAGTTTCTGACCAGGGTGTCGTTTTGCGGCTTCATGAAGAATTCCACGGCGTCGTGACGCAGCTTCAAGGTTTGGAGATCGCTGGTGGGGTGTTGCATTAACACTCTGTTACGGAGAAATGTTATTAGTTGGATGCAGGGTATGTCATGCAGGGTATGTGCAGGGTGTGTGGGTGTGAGGCTACATCATCTTAGCCGCCAATCTGCCGCCAAATAGGAGTGCTGGCACTGTTGTGGTCCGGCAAGGGTGTAAGGCCGACTGCACTACCAACGCTGCTTACCTCGCGTTAGCTTCTAAATCATTTGTTGATACAACTAACCCTGGCTTAAGACCCTAAATCTGGGTTGTCAATGTCTCCGATCGATCGCTGCGGCTTGCGGCCGACATGAGGTTTATCGATATTTTTTGCCTTTGTTTGCTATTTATATTTACTACAAAATTTATTTCCATCAAGTGATTATTTTTTAAAGGTTCAGTTAATATCCAACGGCGGGTAGACCAGAAATACCTCATCATTCTCTGGCCGACTTTGCTGGAGCACTTGCTGAAGAGGTGGAAGAGGCTGAGCCCCTCCTTGTTGCTGCCCTGGACGCCGCGCTTGAAGCTGCTGGGGTGCGCGACCGTGCTGAAGACCTGCAGGCCGCGGTACGTGTCCTCGTCTATGCTCACTATGTCTTTCCTAGTCCATGGCGAAATTATATGAATGAGAGTGAAATAAAATAAAAAACCGCTAGCCAGTTGTTTCTGCTACATTGCATTTATAGGTCCCACCACCGATCAAAAGTAGAGGGGATTACTGCGCATGGGTACTACTTAACGCCCAAATAAGCGTGCGCGTACGGCATATAGCGCCCGCTGCGTTCGCGCCCGTCTGCCTATAGATGAGAGAAAACCTCATTTTCGACTTTGAAGGCCACCGCTCAGATCCGTGCCGATGCCTAATTGGGCATAGATTTTTTTCTATCGTTTTATTTTGATATTTACTTATGCTTGAAATAGTTTTAGTTATTGTCAGAATTCTAGAAAAATACGAGCGTATAATTATAGTTCAAATTACTATCATGAAAAAAGTGAAGGTAACTATAGTTAGCTACTTACAAAGAAATCCTCCTCAAACTCAGGAACTGCGGTTTAGTCTGAAGGTCCAGGTTCAAATTAGACCAGTTTAGGTCTAGGTACCTCAGTAGCGCGCCCAGGGCGTGCACTGTCTGTATCTGGTTGAAGTCTACGACGGTTCTGAGGAACAGGGCCCTTTCGCTGTCTGTACAGTCTTGAGGTTCAGTAGGGAGGGATAGGGAATAGATACGACGCTTGCAGGCTTCGAAACCTGGAAGATTTTTTTTTAGATTATCGTTTAAAGTGGTAGGAAATGGTGATATATATTGAGGAATTTGCAATTTGCAATAGACACATACTTCTGAATTGTTCGTACCTAGGTACATCTAAGAACTTAGCTGTAGCATGATGGTGTTATAAGAGTAATTTTTGTGTATCGGTCTGTGATCTCCAACTGATGAAACAATTCTGATTTTTTTGGTTTGAATGGTGAGATAATCTAGGGGATCTTAAGCTTAGTGTGTTTTTCAAGAGAGTCGCCAAACTTAAGTGGCAATGGGCAGGATACGTGGCCCGTAAGTCTGATTCCTGGTGCAGAACTCTTTTGGAATGGAGACCTTGGGGATACAAAAGACCGCGAGGCAGACTTCAGATGAGATGGAGAAATGACATCCAGAAGTTGGCTGGCAAGAACTGGATACACGCAGCCCAGGATATAACCAAGTGGAGGAGGTTGAAGGAGGCCTACACCAAAATGGTAGAGGCTGAAGAAGATGATGATGATGTGTTTTTTGAGTTAATATGTATTGGAGGGCTTATAAATAATTCGATTTATAGTGACCAAAAGGTGAACTGGTGAACGCAAGAAGTCATACTCAAAATAAGCTTGCCAATCAATGACTCCGGGTTCAACGGCTTAAATCCACTTACTATACTCCTTAGCAGCCAAGAACATCAGCTTGCACCGCCCACCCTCGTTCAGGTCGTTGTCAAAGACGGTGGTCTTCACTTTATTGTTGAAGGCACTCTGTGTGCGACCGTCTAGGAGTATCCTCAGCGGTTCCACTTGACGGAATAGATTGGTAAACATAGGAAACTCTGGGGCACGGTCCGGTAGCTCTTCTAGGATATGAAGCTTGGGAAGAAGGGTATTTATTTTATTGTAGACCGAAAATAATTAAGCGAAAGTATTCTGAACAATGTATTTCACAAGTATGTCAAAGGATTAAGAGTTCACACATCGTGTCCGATACGTAATCCTTGAAATTTCGGTGCTCATTAAGTCTCAGTATAAAATTTGTTTGTATCAAAAACCGGATAACATATTTCGGCTCTAGTGCTTTAACTCTCATAAATAGTAATAGCTAACTTTTTTCATGTCGATGGTATAGGCAAACGAGCGCACAGCCCACCTGATGGTAAGTGGTAACCATGATGATAACCCATGGACACCAAAATCCTTTGATCCCCCATTAAGAAACTATAAGATCTCGAATGCGTTGTCTACCCTGAGGCCTAAGATGGAATGCCTCTGTGCCAGAAATTTCACCGGCTGCCTTAACCCCCTACCGGAACACAACAGTGCGAGCACTGGCTATTTGGCGGACCTCTCCGGGAGGACCTAGCACCAGGCCCTACCACTAGGTGACTAATACTTTGCACCGATACGTATTTCAGATTCGGATCATATCGGGTGTGCGTAAGCGCACTAAACGAGCGTATATCTTAGTCTTACCTCTCCAGTTTGTACGGTGTAATAGGCAGCTCCCAGTTTACCCGATCGGCAGTAAACTGTTAGTATCTTCTGTACAAACACAATTAGAAAACTAAATGTCAGTCAGGTAACTATATCATACTAAGATATTTACTTCGGCTTTTATGGCTTAAAATTATGG
This sequence comes from Aethes cnicana, assembly GCA_963971205.1. NCBI lineage: Eukaryota > Metazoa > Arthropoda > Insecta > Lepidoptera > Tortricidae > Aethes > Aethes cnicana. Next base: position 15,710,255 of record OZ020274.1, read on the forward strand.
TAGTATCCGAAAACATCTGCTTACGGCTGAAGGCCCAGTAAAGGAGTAACCCACTATATACTCATACTCATATCATTTATAGCGAAACCATGGTTTTTAAAAGATGTTACAATATTTCAAGTACTAACATGGACCCTGTGAGGGTGCAGCAAAATATTAAAACTAAATAGACCTATAAGTGTCCAAAATACACATTGATTGTAATAAAGCAATTAATATAATGTCTAGGTATGATCGAACGCTAGTTTTTTTGTTAATATTAAACGTTTAACTTACTTCCTCCAACTCTGATTCGTCACTAGAATCGTTTTGTTCATCATTGTTGCCTGCAGTAACTTCATTATTTCTAGAATAACCAAATAAGAATAAAAAGTTTCATAACCTACATATATGTATATCCGTATCGGCTATCGATTCTAAGTATATTGTATAGGTCTTTATTTTTTTTTGAGTTGGTAAAAAAAAACATTTTGTATAGGATTCAGGCGTCGCTCACACAACCAATCCCATATAAATTTTTTTTTACTAACTCAAAAACAATTAAGACCTATACAATATACTTAGAATCGATAGCTGATACTGTGGGTTAATTAATTGCCATATTTTCTGACCCACCGTGTATATATAAGGAATGGTTCTTTTAAAATTAGAGTGATTTCAAACGAATCTTATTGATTTTATAGTGAAATATAATGATCAAAAACTATAGGGAACTACGTTACGTACTTAGAAAATGATTTAATTCAAAATTGATGTCGGTACCTAGTTCATTCACCTACTTAAATAGTACATGCCGATAAAACTGTCATTTTGTATTAGAATTGATCGAAAAACTCAAAATGGAGTTCTTGTACCGAGTGAACGAATGAACATTATTCATTCACAGTAATAAATTAATAGGTACAAACATACCTCCGACACCTCGAAATGACGAATGAATCCCCTTGATTGGTTTCACTACTGCTATGCCTTGCCACCGTTACAGAAGTGATTTCAGAACTTTCATTAATCATTCTCACTGTTACAATAAGATTTCTTTTTGAAAAATAATAGGCAAATGCAAATTGGTGACGACAAATTATTATTTCGCGCCAACCAAAGCGACGGTATTTTTTTTAAATCATGCAGCATTTGTATATGGCATGGGCATACGAAGCAATCAGCCAGAATTTTCTTACCAGCCAGTGTTAAGTACCTATGGTAAGTTCGAGTAGAACGCAGAAGTTATAGGGTTCTTTTTTTTCAATGTTCATTACTGTGAGCGAAAGAAAACGTTCGATCATAAAATGTGTAATGAAATGGATACTTACCGGGATTTACAGGTAATAGCGGTTAATAATTAGAACAAGAATGTGTTCATTTTTTAGAGCCCATATTTCAGCGAAGTTCATTACGTAGGTATGCAATGATCGTAAAACTATAGATTTAGGTAGGTAGCTATAAACCTTTAGTATTAGCACTAGCATTAAGTAACTCCCGTAATGACTAACTGGGGTGTTCAAGTGTTGTATAAACCGTGACTTACATCCGTGTTAAAGTGTAAATAAATGTGTGCGACATGGTGTAATTAACAAAAGCATAAAAAGATTGCGTGTTAGACCACCGTTCGTTCTAGAGTTTTGTACGGGTTTAATGACCTTTCAGCTGTCAGATAAAATACTATCTAATCTGTAGCTACTTGAACCACAGCTATTAAAAGGGCGGGAATTATTTTAATAGATTACTATCATGAAAATGGAACGCACCATCAGGCACTTTACTTTTTTAATTTTGCTAATAGGTAGGTACTTATGTACTTACTGATAATGCTTTCAAGGTATCAAGGTGCTTTCATGCAAATGAAAAAAAAATCAATTAATGGTTAATGTATTACGTATATTATCTTAACAATTTATTTATGTTATTTTTGAGTTTAGAGATTATTTTAGATAGGTTACCTATATTACGACGAAGGTACCTAATTTAATAATTTCTTATTGGTTAAAATACATCAAAATTAACCAAACATACATTTAAATATTAGAACGCCACAAGGAAAGATTATTAGCGATCTTTCATTTATTAAATTACGAATAACTGATTATTCTTTTCAATAATATTAATACGTAGGTAGGTACTCATCCATATTTTTAAGTTTCCGTAGATTTAGGTACAAAAACCTTCATAGCCGTTGCTCAATAAAATCTGAACCAGTATTAATAAAACATACGAAGAGATAAAAGGCACTCATGGTTCTAGAAAAATCCAGATTGTAAAGCCACGTTCACACGACGAGCAGGTCGCGTTCGTCGGCGGCGTCGCGCCGCAGGTTGACGCGTATGTGGCGGCAAACATGGCCGATCGCCTCTGCGGTTGGCACCACTGTCGCCGCCATGCAGGATTGCACCATGGTTCGGAGGGACGCGAAATAGATCTTGACGCAGCGCAGGCAGGGCGCGGTGCACCAGATTTGCTGAAAATGGGAAATGAACATGGAGCATTTACAGAAATTTTAAAAAGCCGTGGTGGCCTGGCGGTGCGACCTCCGCCTCGCATCGAGGGTTCGAAGCCAGCTCGCACGTCCGAGTTTACTTATGTGCATTTAATCTGAATTTACCACTGAGCTTTTCGGTGAAGGAAAACATAGGACAAACACTAAGGTTTCCTCACGATGTCCGCAGATGTGCACGCATCTGCGAAGTAATTCAAGGATGTGTGTGAAGTCCCAAATCCGCACTGGGCCCACGTGGGGCCTATAACAAACCCTCTCGTTTTTAGTAGAGACCTGTGCTGTGCCTAGCAGTGGGACGTAAATATTTAGGTTGTTGTGGCGGTGGTGGTCTACCGAGTGGCTTGAAATCTTTGATAGTTGAAATACTAACCTCAAAGGCGAGACAAGCGAATCCGCAGCCGAGTAGCAAAGCGCACGGCGGCGCGATGAGCACGGCGAGCACAGTGTAGCACCAGTTCCGCGTGTGCTTAAAGCACACGTTGCTCAAGCGCCATGCGCACTCCGGGCTGCGCGCGCCTTCTGGCTCGCCGATTATGTCGTCCCATACTATCTGCGGGAGTGAGTTTGGCATGAAAACACGGAAAAGCCTTCTAGAATACAGCAACTTATACTATTTAGGGTGAGCTGCATTGACCACATTTGATAGATACCTATACCTATAAGGTTAAGGTGCAAGGCCGGCCGCCTATCGTCCTGTGGAAGCGGTTCCATACATTCTCATACAACGACTATGACCGCAACGGCAACGGTCGCGTGCGTTAGTCCCCCAGACTCGGTGCGGTGCATCAGCGACCACTCAACCAATTTCCCTAGACACAGTCGACCGATTAAAAAAGCTCTATCGATTAATTTTCATTCAATAACAGAACAGGTCTGCCGAAACACCTGGCCAATGTCATTGTGTCGGCATATTTGATTGACTTTTCAAGGTACTTTAAATAATACCATTCATACCTAATGTCCTTCCAGAGGTAATGGAACATGGCTATTTCCGGACAGAGGTGTCAAGGACGAACATTTCATTTTACAGAACATATTCTTGATTGTGTCATTGTTGAGTAGTTTATTTTAATCGACACTACATTAAGTATTCGATTCATTGAATATTAATATTGTAATCGTGGGTTATCTAACTACTAATCAAATATAGATCTTTATCATTATCAATTTTTCACGAAGCGATCAAAGAAAGGTGAACCCAATATCGTAGGTCATCTCATCTAACTACTAATAATGATTCAATGTTGCTGAAGATTAGAATCTGATCTTATTTTAATATAAATTTTTCAGACAGCGAATAAAGAAAGGTGAACCCAATCCGAGTTTAAACGAGACAAAGTCTGTAGGGGAATGATCATACTTCGACGAAGCTTTTAGCTTGTATTTGTGTACTTGTCGTGTATGTACGTTAGTGTTTATGTCTATAACTCAGTTTTAAGGTGACTTGTGAGTAAAACTACTTAAATACTGCCCCATAACATAATCGACACTGAGTTTGTTAACTCATGTGACGTACTAACATCAACAGTATCTACGCGCATCATATAAAATCTTTACAGATTTTTGTACCTTATTTTTCCACTTGTATTTGTATAAATTTGTATAAAATCATAAATTTCAGGTTACGTAGATGACCGTCTCAAATCGGTCAAAGTTTCCAACGCCCGGTCACGCGACGTGTGCTTCATATCGCACGAAACTCGAATCGGACGTTGACACTCAATTGAAATGTAGGTCCCTACAATAATGAACTGCTGCATGCCACAGCATCGTTACCCTTTCTGACATGTACTTATTCGTTAAAGGATTTCGGCGATTCGGTCGAGAACGAGGACAAGAAATGAGATTCCCTTCGATACTTCATTAGTGGCCGATAGCTTTTCTAATCAAGAGAGTCGCCAAACTTAAGTGGCAATGGGTAGGACACGTGGCCCGTAAGTCGGATTTCTGGTGCAGAACTCTTTTGGAATGGACACCCCATCCTCGTCGCCAGTTGTCGTGTATGGAATTAAACACAATAGCGGATGATACAAGAGTGTTTATTGAACTAGAAGTGACGGTACATTCCAGTATTTTATAAATCTACCTACATCACACGTCGTCTTCTAGCATTGGAGAGGACTGCCCTACGAACGGTTGTAGGCAACCTCATCGGTCACTATCCACTTAACAAACATTTGTATGTTATAGGTATAACCGACAGCCCCCTATGCAGGGGATGTCTGTTAGCCGAGGAAACGGCTGCCCATGTCGTCCTGGAATGCGAGATGGTGGCTGCACAACGGGCTGAAATCCTCGGGACACCGGGGTCGCTTCGTGAAGCCTGCGGTCTCGTAATATATCGTAATTTTGTATGGAACTTCGTTTTTTTTTCCTCGCATTCGAAGTGAAAAGCAGAGTGTTTAACGCGTGACTAAACAACCATAATGACACTCGAACTATAGCCACCCTCGCTCTGCTCGGGTGGCTAAACATCTCGTGTCATAATGGCTTCTTTAGTCCCTTGATAAAGAATCTACTATTACAGACTTAGTCGTATCACTATGTTTCGCCCATAGGCATACAAAATGTTTGAGTTCGATATGGGAGTGCATTTAATATAATATTACCAATCTACCTATACGCACTTTGTTATAGTTACGAATTTATTCATTGCTCAGCTTGAACATTAACTTGACCTGGAACCTGGTGTTATCACAAAGGCATTATGTAAAGTTGTCAGAAAATATTACGTAGTCACTTTTGCCCCAATTTTAGTGAATAAGTAGTGTTAGCATTTGAACTAGTCAAAACTACCTACTCCTGAATTTAGTAGGTACCTAAGTATAACATGAATAAAACAAAATTACAACTTAACTAGCTTCTGCCCGCGACTTCGTTCGCGTGGAATTCGGTAATCGCGCGCTCCCGCGGGTACTATGCGCTTTTCCGGGATAAAAAGTAGCCTATGGGTTTTCCCGAGACTCTTACTAACTCCATACCAGATTCCATCCAAATCGGTCCAGCGGTTGAAGCGTGAAGAGGAAACAGACAGACAGACAGACAGAGTTACTTTCGCATGTATAATATTACTAGCTTCTGCCCGCGACTCCGTCCGCGCGGAATTCGGTTATCGCGTTCCCGCGGGAACTATGCGTTTTTCCGGGATAAAAAGTAGCCTATGTCCTTTCCCGGGTAACCGGGGACCGGGACCGGGCAATCGGTCCAGCGGTTGAAGCGTGAAGAGGTAACAGACAGACAGACAGACAGACAGAGTTACTTTCGCATTTATAATATTAGTATGGATGGATAGTATGGATATGGAAATGGATATGATAAGTTTTTACTATACCCTTGCGAACGAGCTTTTGTTCGTGTGAAATTGAGTTTAGGTACCAACCCTTATTTAAAACTTCGTTCACATCGTTAGAGCCGTTTAATCTTGATAGTTTTGAATTAATACGGTTACTTTAGCTCGTTTATTGAGTTTCGATTAATAAACTACAGAAAAAAAACTGACTACTCAAAATAAAAATAGTTTAGAGAAAAACTGACCACTCAAACTTCATATTTAATTTTGGAACCAATTGGTCTATATTATTATTATTATTAGTTTATATGCTCGGTTTCTCTGAAAGATCGGATCCGCAATGAGGTGATCAGGCAGAGAACGAAAGTTGTCGACATAGCCCAAAGAATAAGCTCTTTGAAGTGGCAGTGGGCCGGTCACATCGCGAGAACTGCGGATAGTCATTGGAGTAAACGCGTTCTTGAGTGGAGACCACGACAAGGCAAGCGAAGTGTAGGGCGCCCTGTTGCCAGGTGGAGTGACGATTTGCGCAAGGTGGCCGGTGTAGATTGGATGCGGCACGCCTTGGACAGAGCTCATTGGCGTGCATTGGGTGAGGCCTACGTCCAGCAGTGGGACTACTATGGGCTGATGATGATGATGATGATCTATATTTATTTTTTTGGAATTGTCTGGCAAACGTGCACAAAGGTCACCTGATGGTAAGTGGTAACTGTGGCCCATCACACCTACATATTTTACTGTGTGTTTTTACATCTGTCTGTGTTTTTAAATCTGTGTTATTCAAAAGTAGGTAGTAAGTAATCTGCTGAAGTGACCAATATTAGCTAGTCTAAATATATAAAACTCAAAGGTGACTGACTGACTGACTGACATAGTGATCTATCAACGCACAGCCCACACCACTGGACGGATCGGGCTGAAATTTGCATGCAGGTAGATGTTATGACGTAGGCATCCGCTAAGAAAGGATTTTGCAAAATTCCCGCGGGAACGGGAAAAATCGGGATTTTACTTTTTAATATTTCTGCGCATACGAAGTTGCGGGGAAATAGTAGGTAATAAAATGGGTTATTCATTTTGAGCACTTCTTTTCACGTTCTTTTGCTGCTAGCTGTACGATGGCCGTTCACTCCATTGTTCACTCCTACGTGTTTTTATCATTGCTCTATTATAAGTAAGGATTCACAATCAGCCGGAGAAAACGGGTGCCCGAACAACTCGGGCACCCGTTTGACTCTCAGTAAATTTGACACTTAAGTCTTATAGTGTTAGGTTTACTTTTGTATAAAATATTTGCCTTGACACATATTATAAAGAGGCGTTATTAGCATATTGGAACGTATTTTCTAATGTCAGTTTGCTCCATATATTTTGACATATTGTGTTAGGCACTGTTCGTCCATATGTTATTATAGGTCAATGGTTTTATTTCTTTTTCCTTTACAGTGGCTATATTCTTCATTTTCGCGTGCCAGTAATTGGTTCTCGGTAACGTGGTAACATTCTTTTACGTGGCTGTCGGGGGTAAACTACAGTGTTGAATTATTTTCAAATAAATAAGGCCAGTGTTGCTAGTTTCAGAACTACCTACCAGGAAGAAGAATTTGTGGAATAGTTCGTTTGCTCATTGAATAAGTGATTCAGACGAACGAGCATGTGCGAATGTCAGTTTTTATTCATTTAACTGAACAGGTCAGAGTGCTTTTAAACTTTTAGTTCTGAGAAGAAGCGCCGCAGGATTCTCAACGGAAGGTCAATTTAAAATAAACAAGCTAAGTGGGCACTTCCCGTACTTTCACTTGAACAAAGACCATTGGAATAATAGGCTACACGCATAAATTAGTCTGACCTTTTGCTATTGTGACCTTTTCTGTCTACAACCTTTAAGCAACCCTGTGAAAACGTCCGCGCAAAATCAAGACGCGGGCAGAGTACGGGCCAAGTCTCAATGTAATAGGGTAATCTCAATGACGAAAAAAAATCTAATTAGTTAGTCCGTCAGTTACTAAGTTACCAAAAAAACCGGCCAAGTGCGTGTCGGGCCACGCGCAAATTATAGGGTTCCGAAGTTGAGGATGCCCACAGTACCTTTCTAAGACTTATTAGCATCTAGCTAGCCTGTGGTATGACGTGCCCGCCCGACGCCCCTGCCGCTCGAGAAAAATCATCATTATAAGTTGGTCGACTATTACTCGTAACTTTGTACAGCCTACTTAGCTCTGATAGTTTTCCTTTCAACTACGTTATATATGCCACAACCGTGATTTTTTTCAGCCATCCAAATACCACCATTTAGCTGGCAGGGGCGGGGGGGGGGGGACACGTGACTCTAACAAAAAATAGCACTTTAAAGCTTAATATTTCACAAACGCATCAATTAATCAAAAAATGGTCTTAACAAACTCACATTTTTTTTTAAGACCTATTCAACGATATGCCGCACCATGGGGTACACAAGAAAAAAAATACATTCCCACTTTACGAGTAGGGGAGGTACCCTATAAAAAAAAATATTTCAAAATTTTATTGTACCACTTTGTCAGCGTAACTAATATGCATATTCATGCCAAATTACAGCTCTGTAGACCTAAGCATCTCCGAGCAATAGTGCGGACAGACGGACGGACGGACGGACGGACGGACATGGCGAAACTATAAGGGTTCCTTGTGGACTTCGGAACCCTAAAAAATTGAAATCATTTTTTCTTTTAAACCAAAACATACGACGCGTTTTAATTTCACAACGCGCCACGCTTTAGTATAATTTGAACTCAGTTCTGTTCTGACGTCACGAACTGAATATGAACTCCAAAAATCTCCGATTGTTTTGTGCCGTAGATTATATTATTTGGCAGTATGACGGCTCACTAAAAGCCGTTATGCCACCAAAACATTTTTAATTTTTACGCTCAATCTACGGCACTGAAAATTATGAGATGACAGGAATGTTAGTCCTGTCCAGAAATAAATAAATCCACTGCGTTGTAATTTTTCATCTATACCACAGTACGTATATACCTAGGTACTCCTATCTCCCATAGCCAATTCAACTGGCTTGGCTATATCACTACACACAATAAAAGAATGTAGGTAACGTTTACTCTATTTTAAGGGTTGTATTTACATACTGTTTAATAATTCATCACTTCAAGAGAAAGTGGAGGTACCCTCCCGATGACGCGTTGTTTTTACAACACAATTTAGTGTTCGGGCTTTTCTTCTTGACAGGGTGGAATTAAGTCATTAAGAATCGATACGACCACTTCCATTTGAATTGGAGATGACGAGACTGTTTTCTAGGCCTCTGAATTCTTTTGACCGACACGCTTAGCTTAGGCCTCTCAGACGCGCCCCGCGTCGCATCGCCGGTCGCTGAAAGAGGCCTATCATAAGTATTTAGGTACCTGCGGGGTTTGTCGTCTGTGGTAGTCAGAGATAAATAAGTGTTTTACCTAAATAATGCTAGCTTTATAATTTTTGCTTAATTTCGCCTGCACATGACTGTCTTTGTCCCTATTTAAAACTTCGAATAGAGCCCCAGAGATTTTACGAACTAAACCCATGATATAGTAAGTAATGTATACAATCCTCAGAAACTCAATGCATGGTAAATTATTTCAGTTACTTTTGCGGCGGTTTTTTTAACAAGAGTAGGTACTTACCTAATATTTAAAGCGCCGGTAGTCGCTACTTTGGAACCATTACCGTCTTGTGTGTAAAGTCAAGATGTAGAAAATTCGTTGAATTAGTTTCTTATTCGTGTTCTTGTCTCTATACTTCATATTTAATTGCAACTGACTCACCTGTACATGTTGATTCAAGTTATTAGGATCTCTGTCCTCCAGCGTCTCCCGGACGCCGCTGTCCGGTTTTATTACGGACATCTTGGCCGCTTTCGGTTCAACAACTTCCAAAACTTCCACGTCCGGGCTGACCGGCCAATGTTCCGTTTGACTCCCTACTTCTAACACTGGCGGCTGCTTCTCCGACCAATCTTTCCAGGTTTCCGGCTCAGGTTTGAGAACTGCTGGGTTTAGTTTCAATTCCGGAGGCTCTGAAACTGTCCCCCGAAGCTTCGCTTTATGGGCACATGCTAAACACTGCCTGGAGCTCGAGGATTGCAGCAAGCAAGGCCCGCTGCTCAAAGGAGCTTCGTCAAATGCCACGGTGAATATGAACACGTCTTTACAATTTATACTACACCTAGTTTTGGTTTCTGGCGGAAAAGTGACGTTTTAATTTTTTAAATACACGATTTTTGTTTCAGCGTCCGCATAGTCTACGAAAACTTTAAATACTAGTTGTATACTCCAGTGGATACCACTACTGAAACTGAGTTCCCTCCAAATGGTTTTCCTAATGTCCTTTGCGCATGTCTAAAGTCATTTAGCGGCGACGTTTTTGTTTAAAAACGTACATTGATGACTTTGTAAGGTTCACTTTTCAGGTTGCCAGTAGGAAAGCATCGTTGGATGCTATGTTATTATTTCTGATAGGCTTTTCTTTTATTATTTATTGCTTTCAGGGCAGTGGCCGGCATTTCACAATGGTTATAGGGTTAATGCGTTATAAACGAGATCTATACGTCTTTTATAATTCCAATGGTCCTTCGAACCGTATTATGTGAGTAGCTTAAATTGGATCGCGAATGAGTAGAGAAAGTTAAAAAGACAAAAGATTAATTATAAATGTTTATTTCTTTCATTAAGTACATCTTATTTACATACATGCACCATCGTTACGCAGGTACCTTATTATACATCCTTACAGTATGTGAGTATAATTGTTAGAATTTACATGTCGTCTTAAGATACTGCCTAGATAGTCAATGCCTACGTGACTATTTTATACCTAGGACAATAAATAGTGCAAAGCCCTATCGGTACATTTGAAGTGTGAATGAGAAACTCTTTCTATCTCATTTACTCACACATGATTCCGTATACGTGTGAATAAAATTCTCATATTTACTGTTCTCAAATTTATGTCTTCAAGTAAAGTAATGTACACAAACAGAAAATATAGTAGGCAATTGACATTGGTTATTAAAGTTAATAAATCAAGTATAAATGGCATTAAGCAGTTTACATTTTCGTATAATAATTTATCAAGTAACAATATTGTCATATTTACAAACTTATGAACTGTGCAAATTGAGCGATTACGTATGTTACATTATAAGTATGTATTTACTTTTTTATAGCCTATATTTACTCATATCTGTATTGTATATTGCACCGTATTATGTCTTATGGTTTATTAGTTCATTAAAATTACATAGGTAGGTATTGTATCTTAAGTATTGGAATGATAACATGAATAATATTTAAAGATGTTTCGTGGAATTAAAAATGACATTATAGCTTAACTAAACGAGTATGGAAATAATAGGGTTATAAATACGCATTGAGACCCATATTATCTCTTGATTTTTATGATACGAGTTGAAATAAATAAAACTTCAACTCAATTTACGTGTTACAATTTACTTAGTCATTTTCAAATGACTATTTGTCACTTGTCACAAACCTAACAGAAACTGCTAGAAGTTGATTTGTTTTAGAAAATTCAAGTGAAACTATTCATCAGAAACCACTACAGGTCGTTATACTTAACCCTCATAGGGCGCGCCTGCACATAATATACAGAAGTTAATAGCATAAGGGGTGTGTTGGCTGAAAATAAGAGGGGAACTCTCGATTTTTCACTGTTGTATATCAATAGGTTGTATATTTTGGTACATTATAATGATGTTTTAAATAATAAAAGGAAATAATATTTGGCACATGATATAGTGTCGGTTTAGACTTTACTTTTAAGTAATAAAATGTTGCTTAAACAAATATTTGCATTGTAATTTTGGATTAATGAAACACGAGTTGTGGGCAACGTAAAAACTGTTCACATTTCAAAATGAAAATGACATTTAATTCTTCACGAACCAGGGGAGCGTAACATTTTATAATGCTCCAATTTTTAAAGTGTGGCCATAAAACGGGCGGTCGGCATTTCAACATTTTCGGCTTGACAGTTATGATTGATCGAGCGGGAAAGGTTAGTCGAAGGGAATGAACACATTCTTTACCAGACACAGTAATAGTAACTGTAGGTAACTGATATTGCTAGCACCAATTATGTACCTACTTGTTTATTTATAAATGCTTTAAGTAGCAACGAATTTGTGAAAATATGCGACAAGTGACAAATAGCATGAAGTAAACAAGGCGCTTTTCCAATTCTAGAAAATAATTACATACATGAATACGCTTAACAAATAGATATTTAACAATATTAGAATGTAATGAAATATTAGCACCAGATCTTAAAAATAGGTTAACTCTATTTTTACATTTATTTCTAAAATATTAAAGCTTCAGTATTCGCTTACAATGGAAGACAGTTTCAACAATAAAGGTACGAATAAAAAAAAATACACAAAGGAAATTAAGTCCATTGAATATAGTTTTACTGTATTATGTATAAGTACTTTAATGTAGATAAATTTAGAGCCACTGATTTAAATTGCAATACAAGTTCTTTACGCCATTATGTCATTGTTTCAGTCAATATGCCTTAAAATCATGTATGTACCTAAGTACTTTATTTAAGCCAGAATCGTAGTTTAAGTGTCCTGCCGCTTAGGAAAAAGGATTAACTTTACGCAATTTTTTAGCTCAACGGTCACAATGCACAATCAATTCTAATTTCAGTGACAGAAATCCTTTCTTTCTTAATGTTGTTTCCAGACGAGTCCAAACCGATTCGAATAATAGCGGGGTGTGCCGACCCAAATCGCTTTGGCGTTTGGCGTGAACAGTGAACACACCTTTACCAAACAGTCGTTAGGCGCCGGTTGTAGGTACTTACTTCTTTTTATTTATTTACTGGCTAAAAGAGGTTCTTTATTTAAGTGACACTATTTATTATTACTTCAAGACAAGTTTAAAAAAACGTTTGTTACTTCTGGCATACATCCTTCAGTCAATTAACACTGAGTTGCTTAATTTTTTGAAAATAAAAAATACTTTCACATACATTTTACAGTCCATAATAATTACAATATTAAATAATAAAATAAAACGTAGGCCTATAAATTGACTGTCATATACATTCTCAATCTTAATAAGTAACAATGTCATCCACATAACTTCGCTTCAAATTCGGGTCATAGAGCTTCAATCACTCCTTTTCACACATCGAGATTCGATGCTCGTTCGCGATGGAACCATAGACCTTTGTTTTTTTTTCAGCGGATGGCGAAGGCAGTGCGCGCAGGGCCGGGCCGGAGCGTTGGCACTATGGCTGGCTCTTCTTCCTCTTTTGAATCCCTAAATATAATAAAATGTGAATACACGAAATATTAGAATAACACAAAGTGCAAAAGGAACAGGTACTATCTAAGTAAGCACCTTGACCACATCGTCACTTACCATCAGGTGAGATCGTGGTCAAATGTTTGCTTATAATAAATAAAAATAGAACCTAGATACCAGAATTACCATATCAATATTATATGCATAGAGATATATCAGGCTAGGATACATAGGCTACTTTTTATAAAAAGCAATAGTGTACGCGCATTACCCAAAACGTTATATGTACTTATACTTAACGGACATATGATTTCAACTGTAACTAATAACTGTGCTAAATATCACGTTGTTTTATTTTTGTTATATTTCCACTTTAGGAGTAAAAAAAGACTTTCCCAAATTGTTCACGTTACCCGCAAAAGCGAAATTATCATGCCGTAGAGAGCGGAACTTAATTATTGTTTTTCTTTATGTAAAAATCAACCCCCGCCCGAAAGCTTTTCTTCAATCATAGTACCTACTCCTTTTTCTTTAACGGTATCAAGGACAGGGGCTCTATTCTAAACGGTATAGGGATATGTACGCTCGCTCACTATCTCTATGTGCCGTTTCGAATAGAAACTGATCATCTGTATAAATGTATAATATATATTTTTTCTCTCTTCTATAATGCTACAATATAACACCATAATAAAACCAATTTTGATTAAATTTGTTATATAGAGCATTTAGTTATGTTAAAGCAAATCAGCAAGGCCGTAAAGTTAATCTAACATCTTATGTTAAAGTATTACATATATCATACGTGTATATTTACAGGGTATAAGAACCAAATGGATTCGTAAACCACCTTTATCAATTATTATCATGATGGGTAGGCATGATAGGGCTTTTACTTTATTCTATTTTTTTTTGCAAACGTATTAAAAAATAACGTTTCATACACGTGCACAATTGTCATGTTCACTCGTCCCTAATGTTAACGCTCGCGTTCGCTCGCGTCAACATAACTGAGGACTCGTGATAAAATGACAAACTTTTCGCACTTCCATCAAACTGTACTTTTTAAGGTTACGGTGGTTTAGGAATCAAATGGTTCGGTAAAGCGTCACAAGCACTCACCTGACGGCGGTTAGGATTAAAGCAACATGCCGCGGCGTCACCACCTTCGGACAAATACCTCGTTAATGGCTTATTTTTAAACTAATTTACATGCTTACTCACTCGGGCCTTTCTATCGGAATTGTATTGTAATAATTAACTTAACTTGTATTTCAAGATTTTGCATGTACCTAAAAGCTTTTTATTACCTATACTTCTTCTAATGCTATTAACGAATTCCACGGTGACGAAGTCGCGGGCAGAAGCTAGTAAATATTATTTTCATAATCCACGCTCTTGGGCGCGTGACTACTGAGCGTGCATACTTGTAATCAGGTTAAGGGACCAATTAGCTGTTTTAAATTATTACCCATGGTAATATGTTTTCTAGGTTAACAAAGTCTAAGCGGTAGGTACTACAAACATTTTCACCTCAAAGCCAGAAAATTTCTAGTTTCAAGACTTTTCAAGCCACTTTGTTTCAGTTTTTTTTAGAAAATCTGTATCTTTGAACAGTCTGATCTAAAGAGATCGTCAACATTTCCCAAGACATTTTCGTATTAAATTTCAAATTGAAGGTTGAAATAGATAAACGGATATTTTGGCTCTGAGGTAGAACGGTGACCCTTTGTTTGGAAAAGGTTGAAAATAATAAGCAACTATCAATAAGTTTTAGCTTTATCATATCTAAGCGACGGGTATAAGGGAAACTACAGAATTCTAAAAGATCAAAAGCACATGCAATATTGTCGTTAAAACAAAGGTTACAAATCTGTACGAATTTTCAATTTCATTTCAGCAAACCAAACAGACATATATGTATCTCTGCCCAAATTAAACCATTTTGCATCAAGCTTACAGCATTTGAATGAAAAGTACAATTTATTAATAGGTATCATCTCGTCAAGGAATTTCAGTTCTTTAATATTTTCCGCTCTATACCCATAACAACAGTCTGTTTTACGTCCCACTGCTGGGCACAGGCCTCCTCTCATCACGAGAGGGTTTTGAGCCCTAGTTCCCACGTGGTGCGTGGGGTTGCTCTACCAAAACTTGTAATACCTATACCTACTCAAAATGGGTTTCGGATTTTAGATTATATTCGCTTCGTAAGCAAAATGGGTCAGATAAGAGACATTGTCCAAGTAGAGAAGGATACTGATTTCGAAATCTCGTTCGTTCTGTCTCGCTTCCTCACCTGATCTTGATGGGTTGTGGGAGCGAGAGCTCGGACCCGGAGGAAGAGTGCGAACGCGCGGCGGACAGCAGACGAGGCGGGCGCGGGGTGCGCGGGGAGCGCGGGGAGCGGCCCCGCGCGAACTCCAGCCGGTAGTTGTCTGAGCGCGGACTGCCGCTGAAGGCTTCTACCTCTTGAGCTGGAAAGAGAAGGTAAGATATTACATGGTATGACGCACTCTGCGCTAGAGTGGAGATCATAAATAAATAAATAAATATCTTGGGACATTTCACATATATTGACCTAGCCCCAAATTAAGCAAAGCTTATACTATGGGTACTAGGCAACGATATAAATACTTATACAGAGAAATACATACATATATAAATACTAAATATCCATGACTCGAGTACAAACATTCGTGTTCATCACACAAAGTTTGCCCCGAGCGGGACTCGAACCCGCGACCGTCGGAAGAGAAGGCAGGGTCTCTACCAACTGGACTAATCCGGCCGTCAATCATGGGGGCAAAATAGCATCAAAAATACGCGGCTGAACGTCGTCTTTATTCCGCCCTAGCAATATAGGTACAGCACGATACAACATAAAGGCGCGCGGCGACGCACTTAAGCTGTTGTCGCAGAGTCTATTTTTGCTTAATCCACGCGCCTTCTAAGTTGTGTGAGTAAACCTGTACAAGTGTTGATCCCTCTAATCGATAAGATGTTTCACATACATGGCCCGTGGAGTCACGGCTTGGGATCTTCTGTTAATCGAACTTAAACAGTACCTACGTAGGTATATCATTAATGTATGTCATCGTATTAGTCGTCATTGCTGTCATCATAATTATCATCACGGTTATCACCGTCATCACTCTCACTGTGGCCATCATCATCCCTTCATCTCTACTCTATTTGTCCTTGGCCTATCTTTAGCTAGGTACACAGCGTGTGAAGCTATACCTCCGTGCGCGATGGGCATGCGCGCGCAGGCGGGCGGGTGCGCGTGCGCGTGCGCGGGCAGCGCGGCGCCGGTCCAGTCGCGGTACACCCGCGCGCCCTCCGTGCGCCACTCTGATAGCTCCACGCAGCGGACCTGACGACAATGGGAGCTGGTGTGGTAAGGATGTCAGAATGTTCATCATCATCAAGTTTGGAGAACCAAACTCTCTTTCGGCTGGTCTCTTTCCGGAGCCTTTCACTGCGGGGGGAACTGCAAAGACATGCTTCTACTGAAGAGTGAGTATAGCGGACTAAACGAGTAGGTAAAACGGGTAGGTAATAAGCAGTCACATAATCTTGTGGATTCAAAATGTTCTCGATCATATAGAGATTTATTTAACTAGTCAATATCATAATCATCATCTGGTGAACGTGCAAAGTGCAAAAACCATATCTATTTTTTGGAAAAGGCCACACATCCAACGAAGGTCACCGTATTTTTGCTCACCAGCGGGTGCCGCTAGCGTTGGAGACTGCGTTCAAGGTGCTGATTGGAGGATTGTGTAGCTGTCAATGTCAAACTACCCAAAATGGCCAATGGCTGGCTTGAACGACGCCAACGCCACTAGAGATTTTTCAAGTCGCGGTCACTCTCATTCTATTTAAATAAGAGGGTTGGCAACGTTGCCAAATATCAGTCTAATACTTCGCGGTTTTTATTAATTCCTCAATGTTACTGAATTAAAACAGGAACAATCGTCTCCCGTCTAACATCTTAAAGAAAGGAAGTGACTTACGGGTGTGGTGCTCTTGCTCCTAGCGCTGATCTCGGAGGAGGTGTTGCTGTGGCGTGGGCGGTCCCGCGGCCGCTCGGGCGCCGGCGACGCGCGGCACGAGCCGTCGGGCTCGTCACGGGCCTTCAGACAAACACAGGTTAGCAAGACTTTATATCATTACAGACAAAATTTCCAAAAACCGAGAGTTCTGGGAGATTTTCTGTTGAAACCTTTGGGAGACTCTGTTTATCCACTCAGTACAGAGGTCGTAAGTAGCACGATGAAGTTGGGAACCAGCAGTCAAAGTTTCTGCCGACTACAGATGGAAACATGTCATCCGAGAGAAGCTGACACCGGGTCACGACACTCAGTCATGAGGAGAACGACGCACGGAGGAGGTTTATTCACAATCAACTGAAAATCCCTGATAGCCGTAAGTGAATTGAATGTCTCTCAGTTCGCAAACGCACTACTATGATCATTATTCGTGTAATTCGGAAAACCCGACTCGTTTGCAGGTTATTGACAAAAACTAGTTGAGTAAAAAACAATCCCTTGTAGGCAGTTTGCGAAAATATCATTGGGATTGCCCGATTGTAAAAGATCTAACTTTTAGGACAGTACCTTCCCGTTGTGTGAGGAGACAGGCATGCTGGCAGCACCGCTGCTGACCAGTCGAAGTTGTTGGCGAATGTTGGCTTTCTCTCTCGCTCGCTTCCTCTGGAACTCCTCTTCGACTCTGCGGACATAATTGGGAAAGTGTTAGTCGACTTCTCCTTTTCCAACGGCGCTCAGACTTGGTCAATGACCGAGGTTCAAAAGTCCAAGCTCAAGGTTTGTTAAAGAGCAATGAAGCGCAGCACGATAGGTGTTTGACGGACTGATCATATCAGAAACACCGAACTGCGCTCCAGGACTCGCATTGCAGGGTGTCAAGTCTGCTGGCGGAGTGTGCTGGACACGTCTGGCGTATGCGCCCAAGTGGGCCAAGTTGGCTTCTGATTGGAACCGCAAGACGGTCGGCGCAGAGGCAGACCGAGAATGAGATGGAGGCCTTTGCCCAGCAGCGGGACACAATAATTCTCTAAAAAAAAAACTGGTATCTATTACCTCCTCATGGCCTCCAGCTCGGTGCGTCTCTGTTGCTCCTTGAGGTCGGCCTCCCGAGACAGCTTCTCGGCGAGTCTGCGCCGCTCTAGCTGTCGCACCGTTGATTGGAAGGTGAACCGCTTGCCTCGACTGCGAGCCGTGCGCTGCAAAGAGAGAAATAATTGATAGTATAGACATTTTTTCAGCTTTGATATGGCAGATTTGATATGAAACTACTATTCGATAAATTTCAATTTTTATTAATGGAGGTAGGTACTAAGAAAATTATGAACGTCGTCACTTCGCTTTTCGCTAATTTCCATTGTTCAAGTTAATTTTTTTTCAATTCTTCTCCAAATCTAAAAGTTCACACGCCGCTTAGCACCAGTAAAAAACCTTCATCAGTCTACAATTCAATTAGATTCATTTTAAATGGTCTAAATGCTTCTAACGACTAATGCCAACATTCTATAAGAATGGCTGACCGCAAAATCCAAATTGAATCGTTTCCTGCACTCGCCTCATTTTCGACTAGGTAACACTCGACCAAAGGTTGGCAATCTCTCTAACTCGATCTCGGCTCTCACGCTCTGAATGTTTAGGACCACTGGCTTTAGCTTTCATTGTGAGGTATATGTATCATTAAATGAGTTTAGGACGCTGAAGACTAATGAGTTGTTTAAACTTTTAACATATTTTAATGTTTTAACATATTGTTAGGTACGGTTAGGTATTTACGTCATACAAAGGCGTAGTGATAAACACATTACATACTAAGTAATTTAAAAAAATAGTATTCTTATCCTGAAAATAATCCCCTAAAGTAAGTATCGAAAAAAAGTAAGTCGAAACTAGGTACCCATGAAAGCGCGGAGATACTTGTGCAAATACCTACATTCGGTTAAAGTTTAGACACAGATTTGAAAATAAAAGTAAGACCGAAGGTTGGCCATCGCAATCTCACGCTCTGAATGCGCACGGAGAAATGTTTGTAACCACTGGCTTTTGCTTTCATTGTTCCCGTGTGGGTTGCCTTATTGTCGACCGGTGCCCACACAAAAGGTTTTCGTCTATTATTGTTGAAAATGTTTTCTCAAATATTTTCTTAATGGTTTTTTTATAGCTGTGAAATGTATTTTTCTACAAAAAAAGGTTCTGTGTTAACATTAAAATCATTTTTCTAAGACTAATGATGTAAGACGGGATAGATCAATTCGTGATGAAATGTGACGTTTCACTGTTCTGAATTGTACGCCGTATGTTTCGTGGTGATTTTAAAAACTTCTCACGTCAAAAACTTCAGTAACAACGACCACAACAAAGACATGTAGGTAAATCCATGAATCGTCTTGTGATGAGAGGAGAAAAAAACTTCCAACTGCGTTGTGTAACAAGTTATTGTGTGGTGTTACATATAATTGGATATAGTGTTAACATTAAGTATTTTTCAAATAAGAGGATAGTATAAATGATGTCATACATGTAACTGAGATAGCTAATTTAAAACTAAAAACAAATACATTTAAAACTAATTACCTATTTAAAAACAATTAATTAAAATAAAAAAAAACTAATTATAATAAGAAACATATGAAATGTAAATAATTTAAATTAAAGAAAACTATAGAAAAAAGTGCAGGGCAGGGAGCAGACCACGTGGGAGGTCACCCATGCGATGGACCGACCAGATCAAGTCTGCTGTTGGCGGACCATTGCATGAGTGCACCAGAATGTCTGCCAATCGACAGAAATGGCGTGATATCATACGGCGAGTGACATCTGCGCCTAGCGGTGCTAGCAGTTGACCACGACCACTCTGTAAAGAGTGCACCGAGAGAGAAGAATAGAAAAAACACCCCTTCCAAAAGTTACATATATATTATATACACGGTGGGTCAGAAAATATGGCAAATAGTTAACCCACCGTATCAGCTACCTATCTAGGTATCAAAGCCTTTGTATGGCAGTCGGCGTACGTAGGTACCTTTTCTCCTCAAGTGTGAATCATTCGTAATAGTTATCCAAAACCATCGCATTTGTTCTAGTAATAAATAACGGTGTGTTAACGCAACAAGCGCATCGGATTCACTTGGAAAATGGCTTGAATACCGTATTGGGGAAAACAAGTTTAGATATATCTTCCGAAATATCATTATTGTGTATTGTATATTATTTTTAACTAGAACACCAGCACCAGTGAGACAGCTACTTTGATTTAAATTTCTCAAATCTGAATAGGGGCTCAGCTCACATATCCTCTTAACAGACCCGTGAAAAATAGATCTAGGAGTGTTACTTGTACAAAAAAATACGAAATATAAAGACACATAATTGAACATTAATTGTCCCGGATGGACCTCCATTTTACGGCTTTACCATTTTCCAGTCAAAATATTCGAACATCGTAATAGCCATGATAATACAAGAAACAACGGATATATGCGTGTGTTTGTTATCAAAAGGAAATATAGCAGATAACAGCGGACGTAATATTTGTTAATTTGATTATAATCTGGTGCATCCTGGGTGATGCAAGCGACCTTTGCCGGCGCTTCTATTAATAAAGGCGTTACCATGAACTGAATTAGATTTTTGTATAACAGATAGCATTGATTTAAATATGCTCTTTGATGAGTAAGCCTGTTATACATTGTCTCAAACTTTCGCGATACACACTCATACTAAACACACTATTATCGGGACTTAACCGCGTAAAAACTATTTGTATTTTACCTCGACGTTTCGGCCGCGATGCAACGGCCGTGGTCACGAGAAGACTGAAGTGACGGTATCAGCATATTTTTCTTGTCGCGCGGGTGGTTCGAACTACCCGCACTTGATTTTTATTAATGTCACTCGGAATGTCAACAGGCCGGCACACAACACTAACAACGTCCGTAGATTTATCCGAAGGGGTATCTCGTCGCTTACACTTGCTAATCACTGGATTCCACGACGTCGATAACTTGAAACCATCCTCCCTATTGAAGTTAGGATGTTTTTTGATTTCCACCGCTTCGCGTACCATTCTTGAGTAGAAATGACGTTCAGTGGAAAGAATTTTGGGTTTATGTAATTCTATCCAGTGATTTGGTCCCGATTCCAGCAAATGCTCAGCAACGGCAGATTTATTCACCTGGCGATTCTTAACAGCTGCGATATGTTCTTTGACCCTTTCCGCGATGGTCCGCTTCGTCTGACCTATGTAGGAACTACCGCAACTGCAGTCTATCTTATACACGCCTGGCGCCTGATAGGGAATGACATCCTTTGGCGTTCTCACCCGTTCTGCTACTCTAGATAACGGCATATATACAGTCTTTATGGAGAATTTGTTCAATACTGTTCCAACTTTGTCCGTCACCCCTCTCACATACGGTAAGTACGCACATTGCCTAGGCACATCAGGACACTTTCCCCTCCTTTTCCTTCTGGACTGCCGTGCCCTCACCACATACCCATTCAACCTCAGTACCCCCTGAATATGCTTCAGTTCTCCTTCCACAAACTCAGGGTCACACAAATTATGCGCTCTGTTAAGGAGTGAATCCTTAACAGACTGCAGCTGGCGGGGATGGTGATGAGACATCGCGTTCAAATACCTATCCGTGTGCGTCGGTTTTCTGTACACGGTGTGAGTGAGCGAGCCATCAGGTTTCACGATGACTTTCAAATCAAGAAACGCCAAGGTACGATCCGATTCCATTTCATAAGTGAACTTAATTTTGTCGTGGATAGAATTGAGATGTTGTAGCAACTGTTCCACCTCCTGTTTACCACCCCTCATAACACAGAAAACGTCATCCACATATCTTTTCCACAACGTCACCGACCACGCTGCCAGATCGACCATGGATTCAAAGTGTTCCATCCAGATATTGGCCAAAACCGGCGCCACAGGGCTGCCCATCGCCACACCATCGATCTGGAGGTAATGTTGTCCGCGGTATAAGAAATAGCTTCCTTCCAAACAGTTTCTCAGCAGAACCATATATGACTCTGACTTCCTAGCGTCAGCCAGTTTATTTCTCACCACTTCCAGGCAATCCTTAAGAGGGACATTGGTGAAAAGCGATTCTACATCAAAACTCACCATGATCTCATCCGGTCCCAACTTCATGCCTTTAACAATCCCGACAAAATGACGAGAGTCCTTTACAAAAGATGACGTTTTTCCCACCATCGGTTGAAGAGTCGCAGCAACATACTTCGCAAGATCATATGTAGGCGAATCGATTTGACTCACAATTGGACGTAAAGGTACGTTGGCCTTATGAACCTTTGGCAAACCATAGAATTTCGGAGGCTGCACTATTTTTGGCCTGTACAACCGTTCAAACTCGTCATCCTTGAATAGGTCCTCATAGTCCCTTATAATGGCTCGTATGCGCCGAGTTACTCTGGCCGTCGGGTTATAGGACACAGGTTTGTATACTCGTGTGTCAGCCAGCAAACCCCTCACTTTTCCGTCATAATCCGAAGAATCCATCACCACAGTGGCATTCCCCTTATCAGCCTTAAGCACTAGGACGTTCTCATTTTTCTTTAAATCGCTTAGGGCCAGTCGTTCCTCTGCAGAAATGTTATCTTTCGGTAATCTGGCCTTTCTCAGAATGACCGAGACATCCTGCCTCAGTACCTCTGCATCACCAGCAGGCATCTTGTTACGAATAATCGCCTCTTCAACGCTACTTATGACGTTTTCGTATGGAATTCTTTTCGGTGTTAATGCGAAATTTAAACCCTTTGCCAAGACGCTTATAGTTGGATTGTCTAAAGATGTACCCGACAGATTGATGACAGTGTTTGACAAAGCAGGTGGCAGGGTACTAGAATCACCGGTACGAGTACCAGTAAAGGCCTTGGTGATCTTTCCATGTCGAATAAAAAGCTTCTCTAACTTCTTGTCATGCTTCATACAGCACAACTCAAAGATTCGGTCTGCATGTTGGTACGTAATACGATCACACAAATCAAAATCACTGCTCGTCAACACCACACTACACTCACTGTGCACCTTATACAAGTTGCACTGCACTCTATTTAGTTCACAGTATCCATTCCGAATCATTTGTCTCAATAAACTGACACTCGCAGCCCTTAGAATATTATCGGAAAAAGCTATATCGCTACGTTGCTTAATACGAACACACGTAGGTAACAAGTCCCAATCACGACATTTCGTCAGAAATGTCAGTGATGTCTCCAAACGCACTCGCTTTATCCTTAAACATTCCAGATGTCGAATTTTGTTTGCAATTTCCGGCCCGTAACGGTTTACAATACATTGTCTCAAACTTTCGCGATACACACTCATACTAAACACACTATTATCGGGACTTAACCGCGTAAAAACTATTTGTATTTTACCTCGACGTTTCGGCCGCGATGCAACGGCCGTGGTCACGAGAAGACTGAAGTGACGGTATCAGCATATTTTTCTTGTCGCGCGGGTGGTTCGAACTACCCGCACTTGATTTTTATTAATGTCACTCGGAATGTCAACAGGCCGGCACACAACACTAACAACGTCCGTAGATTTATCCGAAGGGGTATCTCGTCGCTTACACTTGCTAATCACTGGATTCCACGACGTCGATAACTTGAAACCATCCTCCCTATTGAAGTTAGGATGTTTTTTGATTTCCACCGCTTCGCGTACCATTCTTGAGTAGAAATGACGTTCAGTGGAAAGAATTTTGGGTTTATGTAATTCTATCCAGTGATTTGGTCCCGATTCCAGCAAATGCTCAGCAACGGCAGATTTATTCACCTGGCGATTCTTAACAGCTGCGATATGTTCTTTGACCCTTTCCGCGATGGTCCGCTTCGTCTGACCTATGTAGGAACTACCGCAACTGCAGTCTATCTTATACACGCCTGGCGCCTGATAGGGAATGACATCCTTTGGCGTTCTCACCCGTTCTGCTACTCTAGATAACGGCATATATACAGTCTTTATGGAGAATTTGTTCAATACTGTTCCAACTTTGTCCGTCACCCCTCTCACATACGGTAAGTACGCACATTGCCTAGGCACATCAGGACACTTTCCCCTCCTTTTCCTTCTGGACTGCCGTGCCCTCACCACATACCCATTCAACCTCAGTACCCCCTGAATATGCTTCAGTTCTCCTTCCACAAACTCAGGGTCACACAAATTATGCGCTCTGTTAAGGAGTGAATCCTTAACAGACTGCAGCTGGCGTGGATGGTGATGAGACATCGCGTTCAAATACCTATCCGTGTGCGTCGGTTTTCTGTACACGGTGTGAGTGAGCGAGCCATCAGGTTTCACGATGACTTTCAAATCAAGAAACGCCAAGGTACGATCCGATTCCATTTCATAAGTGAACTTAATTTTGTCGTGGATAGAATTGAGATGTTGTAGCAACTGTTCCACCTCCTGTTTACCACCCCTCATAACACAGAAAACGTCATCCACATATCTTTTCCACAACGTCACCGACCACGCTGCCAGATCGACCATGGATTCAAAGTGTTCCATCCAGATATTGGCCAAAACCGGCGCCACAGGGCTGCCCATCGCCACACCATCGATCTGGAGGTAATGTTGTCCGCGGTATAAGAAATAGCTTCCTTCCAAACAGTTTCTCAGCAGAACCATATATGACTCTGACTTCCTAGCGTCAGCCAGTTTATTTCTCACCACTTCCAGGCAATCCTTAAGAGGGACATTGGTGAAAAGCGATTCTACATCAAAACGTCGAGGTAAAATACAAATAGTTTTTACGCGGTTAAGCCTGTTATATTTGTTAAGTAATAACAAGTAGATGCCTACTACGTCACACTGCCTGCGCACAGGCATCCTCTAATCACGAGAGGATAATAATGTGATGCTAGTCCCAACGCGAATCGAGAACTGCACACACAATATCTTAAAAATCCACTATAAAGTAGGCGCTAGTGGAATTGGTGTCGGCTAAGGCAGCCATTGGCCATTTTTCGCGGTTTGAAACTGGCAGCAGTATACAAATATACATCCCTACAATCACTACCTCCGCAATCTACTACTACTATTTTGCGTCCCACTGCTGGGCACAGGCCTCTTTCATCACGAGAGGGTTTGGGCTACAGTCCCTACGCGGGCCCAGTGCGGGACTTCACACACATCTTTGAATTACCGCAGTCCGCAGTCTCCAATCCTCCCCAACCCTCTCGTGATGAGAGGAGGCCTGTGCACAGCAGTGGGACGCAAATAGGCTGTAGTAGTAGTAGTAGCAGTCTCCAATGACAATCTCCAAAATACAGTAACGCTCATTGATTCGCAGATGCGTGGAAGTGCTCCCATGATGTTTTCTTCCACCGAAAAGCGCAACGGTAAATTAAAATAGAGTCGCAGCTCTAAGCCGAGATTTGGGACTCCCAAGCCTAAGCATAAGAGGCGGGCGAGGCGATACTTAGCACCACTAGGCTGCCACAAAAGTTCAAATATCGAGCAATATTCAATTGTTCGCACCATTTAATAATTTCAAAACCTTCAAAGAAGTCGACCACAGCAACTTTTCGAAAAGTTCGTCGTAGAGATTCTGATTATTATTGTTAACATAAAGACAGTAATTTTTTTAAGGAGAGCCCAGTTGGGTCATTTCATCATTGACATTGCATTCTGTTTGTTACAGGTCAGATCATCAAAATCCTCACACGCCACGTTATAAAAATGATGAGTAGTTTGATTGTAGATTGACTGAATAGGCTGAGTTATTTGGTCTAAAAAAATATTCGATCGAATTCGATCCGTATGTCCAAATATTGGTCAATACGAGCAAATATTGAACGTTAGTCGTTTTCTCTTTGGTTTAGAAGAGGCTCGTTTGGTCTCGACTGGTTATTTAAACATTACGGTGTAATGGACACAAATAGTTTGTATTTTTCAAGGTGCTATGACGGATTCTTGTTGGTCATTCTTTATCTTTAGCACTTGGTCCGTGTTTGTGGTCATTTTCTTTATAAGTAGTTATTCATAAATGTTTTTCTAAAATGGTTTCAGTCACAGATAATCGTTTTGATGTTGTCTCCTTAGTATTTTTTAATATTGAAGTTTTTTTCTTATCTTTGTGCTGAAGTGAAATCACCGAGTTTTTTCTCAAGGAAAATCTTCTAGAAGCCCAACTTTGCTTCTGCATCGGTAGTGGGTTATTGTTAACACGTGCATCTAGATAAGGTCACGCGAATCTTTTCACGACACGCGCGAGATGCTGCGTGAGACCCTAAACCATTACGTTGGAGGACAGGTGAATGACAGGATGGCCGTGTACTTTGACGACTGTTCGTTAAAAATGAAACGGAAAAAGCTCTTGATTATAAATCACAACGCTGCGATATGCGGCATTCGGCGTTGGACACATAATTGTATGAGAAACGTCTAAAATAGTCTACATATGCGTCCGGCACTACATGTGCATGTCACATACTTTAGCGTTGTGCGTAACGGTCAAGAGACCCTAACCTTAGAGCCCTAACCTACAACGTATGGTGGGACGTCGCGCTACGTTGCGACGTCGTGTCGTCGAAATCTACTACACCTTCCTTATAAACCTACGGCTTACGACTTCGGTTTCAACGACACGACTTTATCATGTAGAATCATTGACCTAAGTAATAACATATGGACGAACAGTGCCTAACAGAATATGTCAAATTATATGGAGCAAACTGACATTAGAAAATACGTTCCAATTATGCTAATAACGCCCCTTTTAATGAAGGCCAAACGGGTGCCCGAGCTGTTTGGGCACCCGTTTTGACGCGGCCATTTTTCTCCGGCTGATTGTGAATCCTTGCCAAATAATCGTCAACACAGTACATTCCACACAAATAAGTAAAAAAAAATAAAACTGGTTTGAATTCATGTGAGTTAAACTCCACTTCAATGTCACTGGCAGTTTCGAAGTGGGATTTAAAAAGAAACGTCAATTTTCCAGCCAGCACCTGTCACAAATCGAAGCGTGACGTTACCTAACATGAGTGTCGAGTAGCATTGATGAGATAGTGACAAGCGACAGAACTGGAGCGGCTTGGGTAATGCATTGTGTAACTGACGGGCTAGGCTGGTTCTGGTAATTAAAAAGTTGGTATGTTACGCCTATTCAGGTGCTTCCTTGACTGTATGGTTTCTTCGTTTTTGTGAAGTGTTAGTGTGACTTGACCACGCAGGATAGACTGTTTCTGTTTACCCATATCTTTGCCTATATATAGGGTTTGGGCATTAGATACCTATACTTAGCATCATGGTAGAATTTTCTCAAAAAAATATGTTAATGGCAACAGTCACTTTCCCTCTTGAATATCCGAATGCCTGTTCTAATACGCTGTGGGTGGATAGGTACTCGTACCTACCTAACCCAACAGTCTCAATAAGTCGTCACTTGACTTAAAAAATGACACCTAAATAGATTAAAAATCAAGGGTACCACGGAGATTATACGGACCACTTTTTTTTCTTTCCACCTGAAGCATGAATGGTTATTACACAATCTGATAAAACTGTCTGAAAATGATGGACAATAAATATGAACGTATGTAAGTATATTTTAACAACAACAGTCGGTTTCTCAGTTTAGTTAAATTCGTTTGTCTATTGAACTAAGCATAAAGATGATGCGTTTATTATTAGGTATTTCATTACTGATCGATGGTTGTTAAGTCAGTCAGTAACTAAGTATATTTATTGTCACATTGTATGTCGACCGCAATCCATTGTATGACCGCCCTTGGTCGAAACGCCACTGGAATATATATAGATTTATGTATTTGTATGTTTGTATGTCAAAGTCGTTGTGTATGGTGACGCCAAATAAATGCAAGTACTCATAATATGAAGGATTTTAGGAGGTATAGGTATATTGAATTTTTATTTATGTTTTTTATATTTGTTAGTGGTAGGACCTGGCGCTTGCTCGGTCCGTCCGGGGTGGTACCAGCGTCTTTCCCCTGTTGTGTTTCGGTAGGGGGTTAAGGCAGCCGGTGAAATTTCTGGCACAGAGGCATTCCATCTTAGGCCTCAGGGTAGGCAACGCATTCGAGATCTTATGGTTTCTTAATGGGGATCATAGGATTTCGGTGTCCATGGGCCGCAGTGACCACTTACCATCAGGTACGCTGTGCGCTCGTTTGCCTATACTACATAGCCTACTTTCGCTTCCCTTTCCTTTAGTTTTTTTTGTGTTTCCTGCAAGGTCTCCATCACCACCACACCATCCTATTTAAGTCCCACCGCTGGGCACAGGCCTCTTCTCATCACTAGAGGGTTTGGGATAACGTCCCCACGCGGGCCCAATGCGCATTGGGGACTTCTCACAGATCCTTGAATTACTTCGCAGATTCGTGTAGGTTTCCTCGCGATGTTTTCCTTCGCCGAAAAGCTCAGTGGTAAATTAAAATTGAATTTCGCACATAAGTAAACTTAGAGGTGCGAGCCGGATTCGAACTCCCGACCTCTGCATGAGAGGCGGTGGTCAAAGATCTTCAGCTAGGATTAATATTGGCCATAGCAGTAAAGTTCATCCAAAATAACATGACAAAAATTCACTTTAAAAAACTTTTGAAGTGCATTTTCGTCATATTATCTTGGATGAACTTTACAGCTCACAACATAAATGAATCCATACTTAATATTATAAATGCGAATGCAACTCTGTCTGTCTGTCTGTCTGTTACCTCTTCACGCTTCAACCGCTGGACCGATTGATATGAAATTTGGCGGAGATACTTAGGGTCCCGAGAAAGGACATAGGCTACATTTCATCCCGGAAAAACGCATAGTTCCCGCGGGAACGCGATAACCGAATTCCACGCGGACGAAGTCGCGAAGATATAAATCAAAAACCGAACACTCAATTATTTGAGCTTTAAACTTAAAATGTCTATGTCAGATTTCGCAATAAGTATATTCCGATCGATGTATTATAATTTTCAAACAGAATTCTTACAAACCGTGTCTCTTTAAACTGTGCCAGGCTTTTTCAATATTTGTGTTCAACATAGCATAGCATTGAACCTTATGTGTTCACTACAAGGTCTATAATTCCTTTGTTAAACTATTATTTACTTGTCGTAAGTAAATCGATGCACAGCTGCGCAAGCGCAGTATTTGCGTATTACCTGCTTGTGATGGACGAGGACTTTATTTCAATGGATTTAGGGCTAGTTTCGGGTGTAATTAATACTGTTTTGGAACAAAGTTCGATACCCGTTCAAATACTAGACTTGTTTTGAAATATTTGCGCTGTGTACCTATTTGTTCAGAAGTTTTCCGGAATATTTTCACGTATTTATTAGAATTTTAAAGAAATGTAGTTTATGTATTACACTTTTTATAGTAGGTAAATGTACCTACTACCTAGTGTTCACTTTGATACGTTACGTTTTCACGTATGATTCTTTACTACTGAACTGATTTCGAAAAAAATATATATGGACAAACACATTGGGAATAGCTCATAGGCTACTTTCCATGCATCCCGTTTCCGTTCGTACTTTTTTATATCGATGCAAGTGACGTCAACACCATAGCACGTGTCGCAGTTACCGACACGAGTAATTAAAGAAACCGTTTTTAAAAACTGTACGCGCTAATCGCTTAATACTTTTAATAGGCCAGTTTCCAACGGGACGCGACGTAGCGAGATACGCAGCGATTATCGCGTTTGAAGCGGTTGGTTACCATCTTGATGGCATGCTAGAGTTTATCCACTCCACGCCTTATAGCATTTGTTCGAGCCGTGGCAGTTAAGCCTAGTCTGCGTTCAATTCTCGAATTTCCGTAATTTAATTTTGCTGTATAAAGTTTTACTGAGCTGCGCTGAAGACAAACATCGTGCCGAAACCTGTACAAATCTGGGAAGTTTCCACTTAGCACTGAGTCCTGGCCGCTGCTGGCAATGCATGCTTGTACATGTAGAGATCTTCTACTATCTAAAGTCCCGCGCTTTCACATTTCAAAACGCTTCAATGTATTTAAAAAGCAGCACCAACACTCTCAACACATGTGTGCGTGCTGAGACAGCCATCAACTATGCGTTGAGAGTGTTGGTGGTGCTTTTTAAATAATAATTTAAAACAATAAGCGTTTTGAAATGTGAAGGCGCGGGACTTTAGATAGTAGAAGATCTCTATTTCAAAAAATGCGCGGAAAATCAGAAGTGTCAAATTGCCGGCCAAATTTTTTCCAACGACCCAATTAAGGCCGCAAATAAAAAGAAATTGGTGCCAGCCAGTGATAAATATTTGTACCATTTCTTTATAAATTAGATTCCATTCCACACTCGATAAAGTGCGAAAGGCGTACGAATGCTGAATGTCAATAGAAGTTACCCTTTTACTTGGACCTCTCTCCTTTTACATTTTATATTAACGGAGAGTTTTACTTACGCTGGTCACACTCGACACCAATCTCTATGGATCTAATGAGGTACATTTCACCTACATAATTAGCATAGGAAAACGTTTTAACGATTCACGGCTATAAAACGATATATCTTCAACCAATAAATAACCCTCCCTATTTCATCATAGTTATGGTAATGCAATCTTATCTATGCAGTTGGTAGTGGCGCTGTCGTCTACGTGTTAGAATGTTATTAGTATGTGGATGGCTAGTTCCGTATTTGGCCGCTAGCTTAATTGGAAAAAAGGTATTTTATGGTTGAAGTTATGAGGTTCCGAAAACTCGCTTTGTGTCTGTGATGTATAGTTTACTAAATATTTTGTGAAGTTAATGTTAATACATCGATGTAGAAAACCAGTTTGTGGTGTGGAAGTTATTTAGATTTTTTTTTGGTAGTTATTTACACTTTTGAAAAGATACAAAATTATTATTTTTAATGTAATATATGGAACTTCAAGCTATAGTGACAGTTTTGCGTGGGGACTATAGCCCAAAGCCTCTCGTGATGAGAGGAGGCCTGTGCCCAGCAGAGGGACGCAAATAGGCTGTAGTAGTAGTAGTAGTTAAAATTAGAACTCTCTCTAACTCAGGACTAACTAAGGGTCCCTCGTTAGAGTACTAGTATATTCTTTGCTAAGGTGTCGAACTATCTCTAGGTATATGCCTACAATACAATACAATACAATATACTTTATTGAACACCACACAATCAAGGAACAGTGCAGACATAATGTAATTACACAAAAAGGTATGGCATACAGCAGGCGGTCTTGTCGCTTAATAGCGATCTCTACCAGATATACATACAGTATATACTAGATTTAACCTAAATAAGAGCCATAGAGCATTCATTATTATTATTATTAATATTGATAGTTAAGGGTAAATAAACACAATGTCACGATCTGAGGCCCTTTTAAGGCTATAAGAATATAATTATCAGGTTTATTGCGTAATTTGTACCAACTATTAATAGTGTCAAGTGTGTTCAATGGAGTCGTCTTCGCGGCGTTAAGTATGTTAAGTATGAATTCATAGCAAGTAGGTACTTATGTAACATGTCCACCTTTTGAAGTTGGTTTAAGTATTTGCTCAAATACGGTGTGTTGAATTGAAAATGTAAGTATTGAAAATAACACCCGAGTTAGGTGGTTAAAATACAAATTACACATATATTTAACTCCACGAATAAATATATTTTTATAACCATTTGAATCCTCGCCGTAATAACTCCTAAGTTATACAATCATACCCAAGTAACATTTTGGCCCTATAACTTAGGTTATCATCACTAAAAGGTCGAGTAAACGTCGTATAAAGGTTTTAGCGGTGACTACCAGTTGTATAAAGGCGTTTGGGAACACATTCTTGCTCTATAAGCTAAAGAGCCAAATTATCCTATAAATTGTTGATGTAAAGGTTTATAGAACCATTTTATAGGGCTATTATAGTCAAGTGCTATAAAAACTTCAAATATAGCCACTAAAGAGCTATTTTACTGTATAAGAGTGATTGAAATCACCATTATGTATCTAATTTGCGCTATAAGGTTTCCCGGACAACCGCTATAAATCTTGCGTTTTAGCAGTGATGAACGTTCTACTATACAAGGTTTTTGCGATATTGTGGTTCCACAAATCACTTCTATAGTACATGGTCTTTAGTAGCCATAATGACGCCGTAATAGAGCGGTTTTGTTTTATAATCGATTTTTAGGACATTTTTATAGTACTTAAAAGTGTTCTAATTGTTTTTGAATCCCTATTATAGGCTCGTACGATAGTTGTGACTATGACTCTTTTATATGGCCAAAACTTTCTATAATGGAGTTTGTAGATCGGTCATAGGATAAAAAAGCACATAAAGGAAGTGAACAGTTACTTTTATACTCAAACTTTGACATGACAGGAATCGGAGGTACTATAGTGAGCCGATAAGACCCACGGATGTACTTAATGGCTCTAAAGTAGAAATGTCTGTGAATTTAATTTTATAATATGAATATATTTTATTCAAAACTCAATTAATCGAGGGCGCATTGAAAATACTAAGCAAATCAAATACTATTCTATCAGTAAAACTTTATTCGCACGTGCTTTTTGCAGCATTGATCGAAATATTAAATGTCTAAATAAGATAACATAAACTTACCGCGATAGAATATTACTCCTTTATATAATTGAATTATTTTTGTTGTCCGTCAATGAAGTTCACAGCAAAAACACACAATACCAAACTTTGCCGAGAAAGCGCCTCAGTAGGAATCACGGATTCTACTATAGACTAAAATAGGACTATAAGGGAATCAACGAACGCTACTACAGTATAAAAAAGCACTACATTAGCGTTACTGTGGCCCGTATGTCACTAAATTGTAATACGAGTCATCATTACATCACCTTTACAGACCTAAAACGTCACAACTAAAGCTGCTATGGTTCCACTATATCACTAAATGGAGATATAACTGCGCCAGATCGGCTTTACTCAACCTTCTATGGCCTTTTATAGGGCTAAGGTGGTGTTTTGAGAAATGTTCTATGGGCTACTATAGAACCAGAAATTGTTACTTGGGTAGGTACACTCAAGGGAACTTTCCATCTTTCTTTCTTAAAGTCTGATTTATCGATGATATTTTCGTCTTTAAAGTCAAAGCAATATAAAACAGAATAACGTTGAGGTACCTATCTGAAATTGAATTCACAGAACTAAAATTAGGTACCTACTTTATACAACTTCTGTGTAAAATATGTATATTTAACACTCACGCAACGAGCATAGCAATGCGGATTTTGTTTAATTTCAATACAAGGTAGCGTATTTTAAACAGTAATTTTATGCAATAGCAGTTGCTAATAGCGTGAGGTCGGCCAAAGATGAAACAAATTTGAATAATTTACAAATAACGTAAGACTAAAAAAAACTTAGAGGCTATGGTTAGGTACAGGCCCTTTATGCCATCTTTATGGGTGATACTGAAACTAGAACCATAGTTTAATATCACTTATGCACTCTAAATAAATTACTTAGTAGGTTAGATAGGGTAGTATATTCATATATTTAGTACTCAATGGTAATTTGTACGGACATTGGAAACCCGGGTAGCCAACTGGCAGCATAATTATTTGACCTACCGAGGGTTCAAATCCGGCTCGCGCACCTTGTGTGTGTGAAATTCAATTTAAAATTCATATTTTTAAAGCCTTCTTTTAGAATATTGGCATATCAGACATCTGCAGATATCGGATACTATCTGCATTTACAGACACATTCGGATAAATTCGCGAGCAACTGCGCAGCTAAATAGAAAAACTGCAGTCGACAGACGAAGGTTTTTTGTTTGGCTACCTAAGAAAAACATGCCCAAAGTCGATTTAATGTTATGCAGATTGTTAAGGCATTTAAAATAAGTATAAATAACGTTTAATCGTGGTCTTTATTCTTTTTTTTACAGAGGGCGATCACTCCTATACCTACTTGAAATTATATTTGAAACTTTTTTTTTTCAAATCTTCATTTCGTTTGGGTTTTACTTCTGTAATTCATTAGCACGATAAAGTAGCGAAGAATGCAATATTTTGCATCAAATTGCCTATAATGCGTCAGTTTATCGTGGAATGGTAATTACTGAAAATTCTATTGTTTCATGAAACGTCTAAAATACAACTAAATATGTACAACAAATATATTTAATGGAATTCAGGCGATGTTATCATCTGTTACTTGTAGCCATGTTTACAATATTTACGAAATGCTTAACATTTTTCTGCCTGTCAAATAAAATAACGTTTAGTCACCAGAATCTTTTGTGAACTACACACTGTATGTATTTTGACTGAATGTATGTATTTTATATATTATACATATGACATAAGTACGTCGATCCTTTAGGCTGTGGATTATAGGAAAAAATAGTAAGGGCTAAACCGTCTGCCTTTCTATTAACTCACAAGCCTTCACTGTGTTATATTTCACATAAAATTTCCACACCCTAACAAAACTATCCTATGTCTCTCCTATACCAAATTTCACTTTAAATGGTTAAGCCATGTAAGTTTCTATTTAGACATATACCGACATATAATTTTACATTTATAATAGGAACGCAATAAAATCCTGAGAGACAAAGTCTCTTGCTGACTCTTTGCATAACGGGATGCCTTTATCTATTTATGTAGCCTGCTCTGAACACAGCTTGCTTTATACTATGAAAATGCAGATGCGCTGAAATGACGTCAGAGAGCAAGGATAACTGCAAGCTGCGATTTTAATGCTCTTAGATGGCTATGTAATGTAGCATTAAAATAAAGGCCACCTAGTCTATTTCTAGGCATAAGGAGGCAGATTTCTAGGCGCACCATTATAGTTGAAGCTCGCAATTTTGCACTATTTAGTGAGCGGCGGTGTTACACGCAGAAAACATAATCACGTGATAATAGGGGGTAAAACTAAACCCCCCCTGGTTTACCGATGATTTCACCATTAAAACATCCGTGTATTATTCCGTCTATATGTATACATATTCTGTCTTTTCATCATCATCATCCCCAACCCTTTGCCAAGGCGTAACATTCTGTCCTTTACATAATATGATGTTTGATTCTGGTTTTATTTTTTGCGGCTTTTCTGCTTAGTACCTAATGGGTCTTTGCCGAAGCGTTGATATTAATAGATTAGATTCATATAACTCATCTGACAATGTAAAAGAGTACAGATTAACTGTCTGATTAACTGTACTTTGGGTTTTGATTTAATTAAATGATGATATTTTATGTTCGCAAAAATCATAACATCAAGATTGCATCGACAGATACAAATTATATGCATTATGCGTATAAATTAATGGATTTAATTTATAAACAAAAGTGTTCTCAATGACTCGATAGAAATAAAAAGATCAAGGTTTAATGGCTAAGTGAACTATGAAAATGAGAATTTTATTTAAATACTAGTCGTCCCGGTGAACTTAAATTCGTATCTCCCGTAGGCGATTCTTTTTTTAGCTGTTCCTTTCGATTTTTCCCACTTTTTTTCTTTCTAAACCTTCCCTGAATCACGGGGAATAAAACAAAAAAACACGGGATCACGGGGAATAAAACTAATGCCTGTACAATTTAAAACTGTAACTTGTTATTATGTGCTCTGTTGGTGTCCCGTATAAATAAATAAATAAATAAATAAAAAAGAATCGGCCAAATCGGTCCAGCGGTTCTCGAGCCTTAGCCAGACTAACAAACGGCGATTCATTTTTATATGTATACAAGAAAAAGATTGTGTGCACTTTGTATTACAATTAAATTCAA
Source organism: Aethes cnicana (assembly GCA_963971205.1). Lineage (NCBI taxonomy): Eukaryota > Metazoa > Arthropoda > Insecta > Lepidoptera > Tortricidae > Aethes > Aethes cnicana. The sequence continues at coordinate 15,746,150 of OZ020274.1, forward strand.
AGTTTTTCAGCGTGGATGTTTGCTCTGCATTCACAACCTAACTACTGAATCGATATTGATGATTTTTAGTTTGGATATAACTAATCATGAATATATATATACCATATTCTTTATCCCGGTATTTATCTACACGGGATTGGACTTTCCACGAGTAACAACGCGGCGCACTTCTGGTCATATCATAAAATTAATACCTATTTACTTATAGGTTTTAGACTCTTCGTTGATATTAATGGTCCTATGCCGTGCATTGGGACGAAAATAGGCTGCAGTAATTCGTTGCGTTCCTATTATAAATAAAAAAAACTATACCTATATGTCTAAACAGACACAACTCTTGACGCTTAAATGGCTTAACCGTTTAAAGTGAAATATGGTATGACATAGGATAGTTTTTGTTAGGGGGTGGTAAGTTTATGTGAAATTTAACACAGCGAAGGAGTTAAAAGTAAGACGGTTTAGCCTTTAATTATTTTTGCCTATGATCCACAGCCTAAAGGATCGACGTACTTATGTCATATGTATAATACATAAAATACATACATTAAGTAAAAATACATACAGTGTGTAGGTAGTTCACAAAAAAAATCTGGTGATTATAAAACCTTACCCTGTCTATTCCTTTACACCGTACTGGTTTTGTTTCTAATTCTTTCTCTCTTCGGGCGGCTCGTCTTTGGAACGATCTTCCTCTCAGGATTAGGCAAGCTCCGAGCATGTTTGTATGCAAAAAGCATGTTCGTTTATTTCTATCGAATCAGAACTGAACACCTACTCTTTTATTACTTGTCGCTTTTTTCGTTTGTCATCATTCTTATTATATGTTATATGTATGTGTGTTTATGTATTTACTTATATTTATGTATATTTATACTATATATTATGTGTGTAGTTTATTTATTTTTATTTAATTTTCTTCTATATGTTATATTTTTACAGTGTGGCTACTTGTAAGTAGCCTCTATTGCACCGCCACAACATTTTCCATTATGTCCAAAGGTTTAACTGGTAGAGAATGCCTTATGGCATTAAGTTCACCTTTTGTATTAGTTTTACTAATGTGCAATAAAGTTTAAATAAATAAATAAACGTTATTTGACAGGCAGAAAAATCTTAAGCATTATATTAACTACTATTTGCTACTACTACTACTACTGTACTACTACTACTACTACTGTACTGTACTATTGCTACTACTGTAGTAGTAGCAAGTAGTAGTTAATATAAAAGCGTAAACAATGTTAAGTAGGTACTACAAACATGGTTTACATACAGACTACGCATTAGGTACCTACGCCTGGATGCACTCGAGTGCTGAAACTTGAAAGTCGCCTTTCCGCCTAATTATAAACATAGATATATTAAAAAAAACCTAGTGAAAGTGAATTTCCTCACTTTTACTCTATTTACATATTGATATTATTTACCTATCACATATTTTGTTTTAATGTTGTTTTGTTATTACTGTAGGATTCCATTTGTTCTCATTGGGATAAACATATTGTGATGTAACTTTTCTTTTACAAATTTGGAAATTTAGTTACCTAATGATGGTTTCAATAAATTGTAAGTCCTATATTATACTACTATAGCCTATTTGCGTCCCCAGCTGGGCACAGGCCTCTCATCACGAGAGGGGTTGGGCTATTATAGTCCCCACGCGGACCCAGTGCGGATTAGGAACATCACACACATCTTAGAATTAGTTCGCAGATGCGTGCAGGTTTCCTCACATTTTTTCCTTCACCGAAAAGCTCAGTGGTTAATTCAAATTGAATTTCACACATAAGTAAACATAGAGGTGCGAGCCGGAATCGAACCCCAGACCCTCTGCATTGAGAGGCGGTAGGTCGAACCACTAGGCCACCACGAGGGCTATACTTAATTAAAAAAGAACCGAGTCCAAAATTAATAAATACTTATAAAAATAACGAGTATTTTTTGGTTAAGAAAAGACGACGATGTAAGGAATAAAATATCGTCTTTCTGTAACCAATTAAAAATGTAATGCTCAAAAATACAAATAAATAACGCAAACTACTTCCTCATTATTAATCACAACTTAATCAAATAAACATAAAAGAATTACGTCACACTCGAAATTCGACATTATCATTTTCAAAAATCGCTTACCTCTTGTTTACAAAAATCAGCCAAACCAAATTATCCCTCTCGCACTCGCGATCTATCGTACTACTGCGACAGTGACGGCACTACCGATCTGGGATGCGTGCGCGCCGCCGGGCCGACAGGTGCGAGTGCGACACGTGCGCAGACCCAGCGGCTCCCCACCAGTAGTGAATTACGTGTGCGCATTGTTATGGGTTCATGTGTTCTTGCTATTGACTTGCTATGGGCTTATATCATCATTCATCAGCCAAAATACTAATTTATGCCTCCCCAAACGTTTCAGAAAATACTTATGTAATGTTCATCCAAGCCGGCTCGCACCTCTAACTTTACTTATGTGCGAAATTCAATTTGAATTTACCACGGAGCTTTTCGGTGAAGGAAAACAGCGTGAGGACACCTGCACGCATCTGCGAAGTAATTCAAAGATGTGTGTGTTTTTACGCGATTAAGTCCCGTTGATAGTGTATTTAATATGGATGTGTGTGAAGTCCCCAATCCGCGCTGGGCCCGCGTGGGGACTATAGCCCAAATCCTCTCGTGTGACAAGTGCATTTTCGTCATAGTATCTTGGATGAACATTATCATCAAGCCATTGGTGTGAAAACTGGACAGTTTTGAACTTATTAAGTAGTGCTACAAGCAAGAAAAGCATAGGGCTAGAGAATAATCACAGTTATGATAAATTCAACAGAACAGAACTCTCTTCACAATATGAAAATAAGTTTAGTGTGTATAAAATACACCGAACTGTGTGTTATTTCCGACATAGCCCGAAGAATTGCGAGCCTTAAGTGGCAGTGGGCGGGGCACATTGCTCGCAGGACTGATGGCCGATGGGGCCGGAAAGTTCTCCAGTGGCGCCCGCGAACCGGGAGACGAGCTGTCGGTAGGCCTCCAACAAGATGGAGCGACGACCTCGTGAAGGTCGCGGGAAACCGGTGGAAGCAAGTAGCACAGAACCGGTCTGAGTGGCGAGCCTTGGGGGAGGCCTATGTCCAGCAGTGGACGTCTTTTGGCTGAAATGATGGTGTGTTATTTCTGCACACACGGCACACTAGATCAAGAAGAAGAAGAAAAATAAAATATTTATTCAATATAATATAGATCAGAGAAATACTATACTACTCTCTTCATAATTAACTCTCAGTTATTTCGAACTAATTGAGTGGAGTTATCTCATATCCATACTAATATTATAAATGCGAAAATAACTCCGTCTCTTTGTCTGTCTGTCTGTCTGTTACCTCTTCACGCTTCAACCGCTGGACCGTTTGAGATGAAATTGGCTTAGAGATAAATAGGGTCCCGGGAAAGGACATAGGCTACTTTTTATCCCGGAAAAACGCATGGTTCCCGCGGGAACGCGATAACCGGATTCCACGCGAAGTCGCGGGCAGAAGCTAGTTTGATCATAAATTATGAAAGTTTATTCTACATATATTTGATCATAGCATAGCAAGCCCATAAGAATTCCAACTGATAGCAATTACCAATGTTTATGTAATAAGGAGATTGGAGGTTGGAGGTAAATGTGTGTCGTACTTGTTTTTGTGGGAGCGATGCGTTGATGTCACGACCGTCGATTGTGTCGATGAATAATCATGGTGTTTATGTTCTGCGATGATGGCGAGTGATGATTTTTAATTAGGTAGGTAGATAATTAGATTTTAATTTAAATTGATGTCATATTTTATTAGCCTATAATGCTAATTAATCAGATTTATATTCAAGTAGGTCTAGGTACCTATATTCTGCAAATAATTGAGTTAAAATATGTAAAAATATTTTTTTTGTGTATTTGAATCGTATTTTCACAAACCTCTTTTTTTATTGTAACTATTAAAATCAATTATCAATTTTATCAAAAAAAAGAATCTTCACTATTCACGACAAATCTCATTAGCAAATCATCATAAAACGGCAAACAAAAGCAAAAAAAAACATAATTAAAACTATAAGGAAACGCAATGTCGTTTAGAATCGTGATTCGTGATCCATGTCACTGCGCATACCGGGTAACATCATTCACGTAGATCGTCACATTCTTCTCACAGGAGTGCCATCTCGTCGGTGTCTTACACGAAACAGAAGTTTCTCATATCCGACCATTTTTCATAGAAGAACTAGCTTCTGCCCGCGCCTTCTCCCGGGTTGAATTTGGGAACAATAAGTAACCCAATGTCCTTCCCCGGGACTCGAACTATCTCTATACTTACCTTTCATATAAATCGGTCCAGTGGTCAGGTAGACAGACGTACAGAATTTCTTTCGCATTTATAATAACGTATTAGTAGGGTACTTATCAACGCGCTCGTCAACATGCCCCGGCTGATGTTGCAGACCATCAAAAAGCGGAAAATTGAGTACTTAGGTCACGTGCTTAGGCACGAGAGGTACGCTTTATTACAACTCATAATGATGGGCAAGATTGAAGGCAAAAGGCGCGTTGGCCGCAGAAAGACGTCGTGGCTGCGAAACATTCGCGAGTGGACCGGGGTTTCATCCATCGAGCAGCTGTTTCGTACCGCGATGAATCGAGAGGCATGCAAGAAGCTAGCGGCCAACCTTCAGGACTGAAGAGGCATGCTAAGAGAGAGAGAGAGAGATATAGAGAGACTTATGGATGGATAGTATGGATATTTCTTTTTACGTTGAAAAACAAGGAGGTTATCACCACCACTGTCATAATAGCTTATTTACGTCCCATTGCTGGCCTCATCTCATCACCAGAGGGTTTGGGCTTAGTATTCTAGCGGGAAGGTTTTCTCACGCGTGACCTTCCTGCGCTTTCACCGAAAAGCTATGTGGTAAATTTATCTCGAGCCAAGCTTTTGCTAACATTAGTAGGGGCTTTCTTATTGGAATTTGCATTAAAATTGGATACTACATAGTTCGGAAGAAATCAAGATAGGTGCTTGAATCCCGTATAGTAAAGCTTGACATGTAGCCAACTTCGCGGACACGGCTATCAACTCGTCCACGTAGATTGTAGATCATTTCATTAAGCAATTCTTGTCACAGGAGCGCCATCTCGTTGACATGTAGCCAACTCGACGGCAGCAAGTCATGTACGCGGGCCTATTTTGATGACTCGATGAGTTGACATCGCTAATTGAGATGCCAGGTACGCGAGGCGCGCTTGATTGTTTGACCTCGATTTTACTTGATTAGGTCAATCAAATGATTGAGTAAACAGTAATTTGATTCGAACCCTTATTTTTACTTTTACATACAGCCACTGAAGTCTTGAAATAAATGAGTAATCGAGACCATTTTAAAATTAGAAGTCAGTTATTGTCTCACTTTAAACATTGCCACTATTGCCTCTTTTCCTTCTTGGTCCTTCTCTGTTGCCTCATGTATTATAATCAGTTTCGCTCAAGTTCCGCTGCAGGCTGTCTTCGTCTCTGCCAGAATAAGCGATGGTGTGCTGTATCAAGTGCCATAACCCGGACAATGAGTGGCATCCTCAGAATACTAATCAGCGTTTGGTAGCTAATGGCATCGGTCTCAAATGACCGCGAATTCTTGCGGATGGCATTGTTCATGCTCAGCTATTGTTGGATGTTTTTGGAGCTCTGATTAATTTGTAATAGAATTGTTGTACGTATATAAGTAGTCACGTCTTTATTTTTTTAATAGGTAACTGTTCAATTCTCTTTTAAAGTTTATGAATGCTTAAGATGAGAGGCGCTATGATAAGTGTTATTGTTAGCGGTATGACGACTGCCAAAGTTTTTTTGCAATGCTATCTCTTTTGAGCAATGGATTTTGTTCAAAGCACAGATAGATTTTAAAACTAGCCTAAGAACCCAATGTTTCCAAATTAGTTTGATATTTGAGCCGAACGCGAATAGAATGTCGTCAATCGCTGTTTAAAAGATTTCTGCGGTTTGTTCTGACTATACCCAATATAATACAGAATTCTATCTATCTATACTATATTAAAGAGCAGAAGCCGGCGTGTCTGTACATTGAAAGAAAAGTCAAAGACAGGAAAGGGGGTGACTATAGATGTGTGGTAGACCACAAATCAGCGACTTTTAAAATTATTTTCTATCTGTCTGTCTGTCAGTTTGTTAGAGTTAATCTCCGAAAGTACTGAACCGATTTATGGGATAATTTGGGCATACGATATTCAGACCCAGCAAAATTTTGATCTCGTTATAGATTACAGTCTCCAACAACATTTCCGCGAGGCAAGGTCGCTCTTCGAAGTATCACGTAACGTAAAGCTTAATGCACATTGGTACAATATTACGATCAGTACAATCGTGATATGGAGTGATGATGTACTATATCTGAAGTATATACCTACTCCCGCCTTTGCAGTAAATTTTGTTATCAAAATCTATTTGCCTGTTTGTGAACCTTATGTTCACAAACAGGCAAATTTGTGAAACTTATGTTCGTGACATATTTGTCACGAGTTTGTTTGAATGAAGGAAAATGTTCAAAAAATGCACGGAAAAGCAAAAGGTCTCATTTTCTTTTATAGTAATACGGCCTACGCTTTCGTGACGAAGCGTATCCGAAATTGTGGTTAAAGGTTCTAATAAAGTTACTCTAAGATTTTGTTAATATATTGTTAGTCGGTGAAACATCACCGCTAATAATGTTGTTTTCAGTCAGAAGACGTCGACTGCCTGTCATAGGCATAGGTCTACCTCGAGGCGTGTCGACATAAATCAGATATACGAAAATGAACAAATATGATTGAACTACCTACTAGCGATTACGATACACGTGTGAACTCAGCTTAAAACAGTTCACGGGCATCTTAAAAGTCTGAGCTCGCCCAAATACAGTCTACCTACACGGAAGGCTGCATGCATTGTGCTTGTCGTGGGAATGACAAAGTCACTGAAGTGCTGTAATGTTTTCCGCAATTGAACGCAGTTTTTTAGTCATTAATTATGGATTGTGATTTTATGAGAGCTGTCTGAATTGGCTTGCATGAGAGACTAGACGTAACATTTAATTATACCATTTTTGTGAACTGAATGCACATAATTTATGCATGCACGTGTATTAGGTTATATTTCATAATTCACACCTTTACGAGTATACTGATGAGGTTTGGTAATATGTTATTAGTTAGAGACTTTGAGATCTTATTATTTCAAGATACTGAAAAGAGAGTCAGTAGAAGCGGGCTATATTTTAATATGGAAAAGCAAAAACTCTATTGGCAAAGATCCGTAAATGTCGTAGATATATCGATAGGGCGTGACGTTAGAGACAATAAAATCAAGACGCTGATTAATCAAGAAGGTTTAGCCGCAATAGGCGATGGCACAAATCACAAAGAGGATTAATAGGTAGGTACGTTACCAAGTCGTTACACAATCCGACTTCTAAATGATGAATGAGATACATCAGTTTAACGAGATAATGTTTCTGCTTGATTGATCAAGCTCTCAACTGTTTTTGTGTAGACACAAAATATGAGTTGAAATTGAATCCGGGCTATATCGGAGCACGCTGAAATAGAGGCTTTAGGTCTTTTTTCGACATGATCCTTTCGTAATTTCTTTTTTAATCTGCTTTATTGATTTTTAGGACTTTTGTCACGCAGTAACTATGTCACATGGTTAACAACAATTAACAATTAAACTATCCTAAAACTCTGGAATATAGCTGTACCTACCATTGTATCGGCTTCCTCAGATATCGGTGATGTCAAAACAATAACCCTTTCGATATGGCAGGCTGATTAGCTACCTCAAAAGCGTGACTTAAGGTGCCGGGTAAACGCGAAGCAAAATTTGGATTAAGTATAACTTACAGCTTTTTATGTAGCTAAGAGAGTGTGTAGGAGTGTGTGTGTGTGTGTTGTGTAGTTAGGTTAGGTGTGGGTTGGAGAGGGTGGAGATTATTAGGAAGGAGGATTGCTTAAAAAGATTTACAACACTTTTTCCAAGAGCAAAATCTTGCAAAGCGACACTTGAAGGGAAGAACAGGAATTCAATTTTCTGGAGTCGGCGTCAAGTGATCCCGCGTACAGTAAATTCAACGTTTTGACTTCAAGTTAGTATGTGATTTCGAGTTCGAGAGCTTTCGACGTTCATTAAGTATTATTTTTTACATTTTAATCAGTGATAATTATCTACTATATAAAAATAAGTCGGGTTTTCCTCCCTGACGCTATAACTCCAGAACGCACGAACCGATTTCCACGGTTTTGCATTCGTTGGAAAGGTCTCGGGCTCCGTGAGGTTTAAGGCGGTACGAAGTCCGCGGGGTCAGCTAGTCTACTATATAAAAATAAGTCGGGTTTTCCTCCCTGACGCTATAACTCCAGAACGCACGAACCGATTTCCACGGTTTTGCATTTGTTGGAAAGGTCTCGGGCTCCGTGAGGTTTAAGGCGGTACGAAGTCCGCGGGGTCAGCTAGTATGGTATAAAAATAAATCGTGAATCTGTAGGCATCTGATAGGTACATTGTAACTTAATATTGACCTGTAAATCAGGATTAAATGTGCTAATTAGTGATGAGAAATAAACAAAGAAACAATGTTTTCCTTGTACCAAGGTCAATGTCAACCCTTCTCAAAACTGCATGTGTTGTGTCAGATTTTTATCGCAACACAGTTTTTTTTAAATATTTGACTTATTTGGGGATTTGATACTTTGATTTACTAACCGACTTAAAAAAAGGAGGTTCTCAGTTTGACCCGTATCACCCGTATGTTTGTTTTAGTATCTAGATTTTACGAGTAAACAATGTTATTGCCGTCTTACATTTTCGTTTAAGAGATATTTTATGGCTCGCGTATCTCATTGTGCTGAGAGAAGGCAAGCCCTCCTGCAAGTCAGCATTCCATTATTTTTTTATTTATTGGTTCAGTTGCTCTGGTTTTAATTCATCATAGGTAGATACTATTTTTTGCTACGATGCTTAAAGTACAGTTGTTTGAAACCGCCTATTAACTGAGCTTGACGATTATTGTTTCGGTAAGCATTTGTAGTAATCGCATCCAGAGATCCATGCCAATATTATAAATGCGAAAGTAACTCAGGTATGTATGTCTGTTACCTCTTCACGTTTAAACCGCTGGACCGGTTTAGATGAAATTTTACTTGAAGGTAGTTCGAGACCCGGGGAAGGACATAGGCCGTAATGCAGGCGAACCTGCGCAGGTCAACAGCGTGTATGGGGACGTTCCGGTGTACGTACTTCGTCTCGTCGATTGTGTAACGACTAAATCTTTCGAGTGATC